>JAJJMF010027915.1:46615-146974 GCA_022058775.1 Vitis hybrid cultivar | reverse complement strand
TGATTACTACTCAAAAAGTGTTATTTTATAGCTTGTAATTAACTCTTGTAAACTCTTTTGAGTTGTAGTTTTTACCTTTTAACTCAATTGGCATGTTAAGGACCCTTGCAATCGTTTCTAATCAAATTGTGTTAAGTTTTGGTGTTTTTGATAACTTTTTTATCACCAAAGCAATCCAAGACTGAGGAGAGTTCTATTGAATCCATGGCAAAGCAAATGGCAGCTCATTAGAAGAATAATCCAAGATTTGGAGCTTCATAGTCCTTTGCTAAAAGCAAATCAAGAATGCAAGGAGGGAAAACAAAGAGAGAAATCTAACATGAAGAAATTCAAGAGGACAGCAACTCTTGGACACATTTTGAGTACTTCTTATAGTCCATTTTATACATACCATATGTGGTTTTGAAGCTTAGGAAGTCAGGAGTCCAACGCTTCAAACGGTGCGTAAATCAGAGCTGAAATGAAGTTATGGCTATTGGAAGCAAATCGCACCAAGTTGAAAGGCAATTTCGCAAGCTACAAAATCACAAAGTGCTAGCTTCCAAATCAGCCTTTTTGTGCGAAATGGAGACTTTCAGCTTGCAAAATTTCGTAGCCCATGTTGCATGCTGTGAAATCCACCTGAGTGCTTCCAGATATTTGCAACCGACTCTTTTAGATTTTTTCTTTAGATATTTATTGTTTAAATCCCCATTTTCTCCTTGTAATCCACCAATCATAGGATTCCTTAGTTAGGAAGTAAGAAGAAAGGGTGAATAACCTCATATATGTATTTTGTAATTTTCTTTACGCAGACATCTCGGGAGCTTGTTCTCAGAGACCAACTTTTTGTATAGTTTTGAAGAAAGTAACACATAGAGCTTTGATTTGCCTTACCTACTCATTTTGATTGTATTTTTCTCACTAGCCAAACAAACTTTGATGATGTTTCCTCATAGAATGAGTGGCTAGGATTTTTGTCTCTTGGAGTTAAGGAAGCTGGGTAAGGTGTCGAATGCAAAAATTAGAAGTTTTGTTGTTTTGGCTTTTAATGAAGAGAAAGTGTGACCCGTTAATGGTTCCTATGTTTTTAGTTAACTTAAAACGCCTTTAAATCACCTGGGCTAACACTTGGTAGGGCAAGTGATCTCCGTCCATTGAGATGCACTAGTTTATCTCTTGTGAGCCTTTGGGAGATGGTTCAAAGGTAGGATTTTCTATAATAGCCAACACTGGTAAGCTTTTGGACTTTAAGGAGACATCCATTAGTTATCTCTTGCGAGCTTTTGAAGGATAATCCAAAGTTAAGGATCACCTTGAATGGAAAATTCTAGGTGAGAGGCATGAGCCATTGTAAGATGAATTAGTGAGAGGGATTTAGTGTTTGAATCCATAAAAGGGAAGCATCTGTACCACACCACTTCGAGAAATAACTATATGTTAATTCTCCAATGCGAGGAAAAGATTCAAGTGATCGGAACTCTATTTTTATATTAGGAGCCTGACCCCAGTGATCCAAAAACTCAAAGAAACACTTTTCTTTGTAATTAAAATCAGTTACTATTTTTGGTTAGCTTAAAACCAATGCTTTTTCAACCAAAGTTTATGTTTTTTATTAAAGCTAACCTTGAAATGAAAAAACACCAATTCAACTTTGAATTAATATCAGTTGTAAATTGAAAACCCTTCACAATGAACGATCCTAGAGCAACTACGCTATGCTAGCTAAGGCTATCCTAGTACATGGTGATATAGGTTATAAATTTTGTTGATTACGCCCGTCTAAGGACCGAAATCAAGGTACACTAGTTGATTGAGCACCAATCAACAGGACATACACCAGCTGGGCACGAAATCAAAACTCATGACCCAAATTTGTTCATGTCATCCACAACCTTGAGCTTCTCATAGCATGTAGAGCCTTGAGCTCACGAACCATAGTCTTTCATGTCATACAAAACCCTGAGTTGTGCACAACATCTAAAGCCTTAAGCTCATGACCTAAAATCATTCATATCATCCACAACCATGAGTTGTTCTTACCATCTAGAGCCTTGAGATTAGGACCTAAAGTAGTTCATGTTATCAACACCCCTGAGCTATTCATAGCATCTAGAGCCCTCAGCTCATGACTTAGAATCATTCATGTCAGCTGTAGCCTTAAGTTCTTCATAACATCTAAAGCTTTGAGCTTACAACCTAGAGTTTTTTGTGACATCCATAGCTCCGAGATGTTCATTGCATCTTCAACCCTGAGCTCATGACCTTAGGTTGTTTATATCATCCACAACCCTGAGTTGTTCATAGAATTTATAGCCCTAAGCTCATGACATAAAGACATTCATGTCATGCACAAACTTGGGTTATTCATACTAGCTTGAGCCTTGAGCTCATGAGATCTTGATTCACTCATATCATCCATATACCTTAGCTGTTCGTAGCATCTAAAGCCCTGTGCTCATGACCTAGAGTCGCTCTTGTCAACCTTAACCCTAAGCCATTCATAGCATATATTGCTCTAAGCCTATGACTTAGAGTAGTTCATGCCAGCCATTACCCTAAGCTATTCATAGCATCTAGAGCCTTGACCTCGTGACCAAGAGTTGTTCATGTCAACCACAACCTTGATTTGATCATAGAATATAGAGCCCTGAGCTAACGATCTAAAATCATCCATGTCATCCATATCCCTTAGTTGTTTATAACATCTAGAGCCTTAAACTCACAACCTATAATCATTCGTATCATCCATAACCCTGAGTTGTTCATAGCATCTAGAGCATTGACCTTGTGGGACCTCGATCTGTTCATATCATCCATAACACTCTGCTATTCATAGAATTCAATGCCCTAAGCTCACGACCTAGAGTAGTTCATGTCATCTAGAACCCTGAGTTGTTCATAACATCTAGAATCATAAGCTCATGGCTTATAATCATTCACATCATCCATAACCTTGAGTTTTTGATAGCTTCGAAAACCCTAAGCTTAAGGAATCATCAGTCATTCATATCATCCATAGCCTTGAGCTATTCATAGTATATATCGCCCTTAGCTCACAACTTAGAGTAACTAATGTCATCTACAACCCTGAGCTATTCATAGCATCTAGAGCCCTACACTAACAACCTAGAGTCATTAATGTCACCTACAACCCTTGGTTATTCATGGCATATAGATGCTTGAACACAAGATGGAAAACCACTAATATCATCCACAACCCTAAGCTATTCATTGCATCTAGAGCCCTAACCTCATGACCTAAAGTCATTCGCGTCATCCACAACCTTGAGCTATTCATAAAATCTAGAACCTTGATTTCACGACCAAGAAGTGTTCATATCCTCCATAGCTGTGAGCTTTTCATAGCATTTAGAACCATGAATATATAACCTAAAATCGATATCATCCATATCCATGAGCTGTTCAAAGTGTGTGTAGCCATAAGCTCATGACCTAGAATCATGCATATCATCCATAACCCTAAGTTGTTCATAGCATCTAGAGACCACAACTTATGATCTAGAGTAATTCATATCATCCATTACCCTGAGTTGTTCATAGCATCTAGAGCTTTGAGCTCATGACCTAGAGTCGCTCGTGTCAACCACCACCTTAAATTGGTCATAATATCTAGAGCCTTGAGCCCACGATTAAGAGTCATTCATGTCAACCACAACCTGAACCTAATCATGGAATCTAGAGCCCTGATTTAATGACCAAGAATCGTTCATGTCCTCCATAACCCTGAGTTATTCATAGCATTTAAAGGCTTGAGCTCACTACCCGGAGTAGTTCATGTCATCAAGAGCCCTGAATTGTTCATATCACCTAAAGTCCTAAGCTCACAACCTATAATCGTTCACATCATCTGCAGCCCTAAGCTTTTCATAACACCTAAAGGCCTGAGCTCACAAGATCCTAAGTTGTTCATATCATCCACAACCTTAAGCAATTCATAGCATCTAGAGCCCTTAGCTCACAGCCTGGAGTAGCTGATGTCATCCACAACCTTGAGTTGTTGATACCATCTAGAGCACTAAGCTCATGACCCGGAGTCATTCATGAAAACCATAGATCTGAGCTATTCATAGCATTTAAATGCTCGAGCTCACGACTGAGTCGTTCATGTCATCCACATCCCTCAGCTATTCATAACATCTAGAGGTTTGACCACATGAGGTAGAATCATTCATATCATCTAGAGTTGTCAACTATTCATGACATCTAGAGCCTTGAGCTCATGATTCAAAGTCGTTCATGTCATCCATAACCCTAAGGTATTAATAGCATCTAAAGCTTTGGGCTCATGACCAAGAATCATTCATGTAAACCACAAACTTGAGCTATTCATAGCATCTAAAGCCTTGAGCTCACAACCTTAAGTCATTTATGTCATCCACAACATCGAGTTATTCATAGCATTTAGAGATCAGGCCTCAAGCTATGGAGTCATTCATTTCCTCTACCACCCTAAGTTGTTCATAGAATCTATACCTTTGAGATCATGACCCAAAATTGTTCATATCATCCATAGCCCTGAGTTGTTCATGACATCTAGAGCCTTGAGCTCACGACTCGGAGTCGTTCATGTCAACCACAACACTATGCTGTTTATAGCATTACCCAAAGTTATTCATCTCATCCATAGCCCTAAGTTATTCCTAGCAACTAGGGTCCTGAGCTCACGACCTGAGTAATTTATATCATCCACGACCTTGAGATGTTCATATCATTTAGAGATGTGAGCTCACAACATAGAGTTGTTCATGTCCTCCATTGCCCTAAGTTGTTTATACTACCTAGACCTTTGAGATCACGACCAAAATCATTTATAGCATTCAGAGTCATAAGTTATTCATCACATCAAAAGCCCTGAGCTCATGACCCATAGTCGTTCATTTCATCAACAACCCTAAGTTGTTCATAACATCTAGAGCCTTGGGCGAATAACCGAGAATCGTTCATATCATCCACATCCTTAAGCTGTGCACAACATCTAAACCCTGAGCTCATGACTCAGAGTCATTCATGTCAACCACAACCCTAAGTTGTTCATAGCATCTAAAGCCTTGAGCTCACGACCCAAAGTTGTTAATGTCATCCACAACCCTGAGTTGTTCATAGCATTTAGAGCCTTAGGCTCAAGACCAAGAATTGTTCATATCGTCCACAAACATTAGCTATTCATGGCATCTAGAGCCCTAAGCTTATGAGACCCATAGTGATTTATATCCTCCATAACCTCTACTTTTCATAGCATCTAGATCCTTAAGCTCATGACTCAAAGTCATTCATGTCATTTTTAACCTTGAATTTTTCATAGCATCTGAAACCCTGAGCTAATGACTCGGAGTCATTCATGTCATTCATGATGCTAAGTAGTTCATAGCATTTAGACCCTTAGCATCTAAAGCCTTGAGCTCACGACCAAGAATCAGTCATATCATCCAGTGCTCTGAGTTGTTCATAGCATTTAGAGCCTTGAGTTCCCATGACACTGATTCGTTCATATCAACCACAACCTCTATTGACGAACTTGAGTTGTTTATGTCTTTCATAACCCTAAATTGTTCATATAATCTACAATTCTGATCTTTGAACTTGGAGTCATTCATGTCATTCATAACCCTAAACTATTCATAGCATCTAGAGTCTTGAGCTCACAATAACTTATATCATTGATGATCCTGAGTTGTTCACAACATTTAGAGACTTGAGCTATGATATAGAGTTGTTCATGTTCTCCACCTCCTTAGGTAGTTCATAGCATCTACACCCTTGAGATCATGACCTAGAATCGTTCATGTCATCTACAACAGTGAGTTGTTCATAGCATCAAAAGCTCTGAGTTCACAAACCCAGAGTCATTCATGTCAATCACAACCCTGAGTTGTTCATACCATCTAAAGCCCTGAGCTCATGACTCGGATTCATTCAACTCATTTAGAGCCCTGAGTTGTTCATAGCATCTATAATTTTGAGGTCACGACCCTAAGATGGTCATAGCATTTAGAGACCTTAGCTCATAATGTGGAGTCATTCATGTCCTTCACTGCCCTAAGCTATTTATACCATCTAGACCCATGAGGTCACAACCAAAATCCTTCATATCATTCAAGACCTTGAGTTTTTCATATAATCTAAAACCCTGAGCTCATCACCTATAGTTGTTCATGTCAACCACAACCCTGAGTTGTTCATAGCATCTAAAGCCTTGAGCTCATGACCCGGAGTTGTGCATGTCATCCACAGCCTTGAGTTGTTCATAGCATTTAGAGCCTTAGGGTCACAACCAAGAACTGTTCATATCATCCACAGCCCTTATCTATTCGTAGCATTTAGAGCCCTGAGATCATAGGACCCTTACTCATTTTTATCATCCACATGCCTTTACTATTTCTAGCATCTAGTACCATAAGCTGATAACCCAGAGTCGTTCTTGTCATCCAAAATCATGAGATATTCGTAGCATCTAAAGCCTTACACTCATGACCTGAAATCGTTCATCTCATTCACAAACCTTAATTGTTCATAACATCTAGTGTCTTGAGCTCACAACCATGAGTCGTTTATACCATCCTCGACCTTGAGTTGTTCATCACATTTAAAGATCAAAGCTTATGACACAGAGTCATTCATATCCTTCACCTCCCTAAGCACATCTTAACATCTAGAGCCTTGTGATCAAGAACCAAAATTGTTCATATCAACCACAACATTGAGTTAATTATAGCAATTAGAGCCCTGTGCTCACGGCCTGAAGTTGTTCAAGTCAATCACATCCCTGAGCTATTCATAGTATTTAGAGCCCTAAGCTCACGATGATGAGTTGTTCATGTGAACCACAACCTTGAGCTATTCATAGCATCTAGAACCTCGAGCTTGTGACCTAGAGTCCTTCATATCATGCACAACCCTGGGTTGTTCATAGCATCTAAAGCCCCAAGCTCATGACCCGAACGCATTCAAGTCAACTATAGTCTTTAGTTGTTCATAGCTCTTACAACCTTCTGCTCATGACCCAGAGTCGTTCATGTCATCTATGGCCCTTAACTATTCGTAGCATCTACCAGCTTTAGCATATAAGGCAAAATCATTCATATCATCGCTAACCCTAGGCTATTTATAGAATCTATTGACCAAAGCTCATAGGATCCTGAGTCGTTCATATCATTCACAACGTTGAGATATTCATAGCATTTAGAGCCCTGAACTCACGACCTGAAGTAGCTTATGTCATCTGCAACCTTGAGCTATTCATAACATCGAGAGCCTTGAACTCATGACTCAGAGTTGTTGACGTCATTGACAACCCTAAGTTGTTCATAACATCTAGAGCTCTAAGCTCACCACTGGGAGTCGTTGAAGTCAACCAAAACCCTGAGCTTTTCATAGCATCTATAACCCTGAGCTCACGATGATGAGTCATTAATGTCAACCATAACCATGAGTTGTTTATTGTATCAAAATCCTTGAGCTCACAACCTAAAGCCTTTCATGTCATCCACAACTCTGAGTTGTTCATAGCATCTAAAGCCCTGAGCTCACAACTTGGAGTTGTTCATGTCGTCTACAACCCTGAGTTGTTCATAGCATCTAGAGCCTTGAGTTCACGACCCAGAGTCGTTTATGTCAACCACAACCCTAAGTTGTTCATAGCTTTTAGAGCTCTGAGCTTATGACCTAGAGTCCTTTATGTCATTCATAACCCTAAGTTGTTCATATCATCTAGAGCCTTGAGCTCAACACCCAAAGTCGTTCATGTCAACCATAACTTTAATTTGTTTATGGCATCTAGAGCCTTGAGTTCATGACCCAAAGTTGTTCATATCAACTATAGCCTTGATCTGCTCATTTCATCTAAAGTCGTAAGCTCACGACCATGAATCGTTCATGTCCTCCATAGCCCTGAGTTATTTGTAGCATCTAGAGGCCTAAACTCATGAGATACCAATTCATTCATATCATCCACAACCATGAGCTATTCATAGCATCGAGAGCCCCTAAGTCACGGCCCACAATAACTCATGTTAACCATAGCCCTAAGTTGTTCATAGCATCTAGAGCCCTAAGCTCATAATCTAGTGTCGTTGATGTCAACCACAACCTTGAGCTTATTGTAGCATTTAAAGCCTTGAGCTTATGACCTAGAGTCATTTGTGTCATTCACAACCCAAAGCTGTTCATAGAATTTAGAGCCCTTAACTCACGACCTAATGTCATTCATGTCAACCACAACCCTAAGTTGTTCATGTCATTTGGAGCCCTAAGCTCATGACCCAAAGTCGTTCATGTCTTCCACAACCCTGACCTTTTCATAGCATTTATAGGCATAGGCTCAAGACCTAAAATTGTTCATATCATTCACAACTTTGAGCTATTCACAACATATATTGGCCAGAGCTCAATGGATCCCGAGTTGTTCATATCATCTAAAACCTTAAGTTGTTCATAGAATGTAGAACCCAGAGCTCATGACCTGGAGTCATTCATGTCAACCATGACCTTTAGTTGTTCATTGCATCTAGAGTTGTGAGCTCACGACCATGAGTCATTCTTGTCATCCACAACCATGAGTTATTCAAAGAACTTAGAGCCATGGGCTCACTACAAAGAATCATTCATATCTTCCATGACCCTAAGTTGTTCATCACATCCAGATACTTGAACTTACGGGATCTTGAATCATTCATATCACCCATAATAATGAGTTGTTCATTTCATCCAAGGCCCCCTAGCTCCTAACCTAGAGTAGGTCATGTCCACCATAGCTTGAGTTGTTCATAGAATCCAGAGCCCTGAGCTCAAGACTAAGAGTCGTTCATGTCATCCACAACCCTAAGTTATCCATAACATTTAGAGGCATAGGCTCACAACCAAGAATTGTTGCTATCATCCACAACCTTAAGTTGTTCATAAGATCTAGATCCTTGACCTCACGACTTGAAGTAACTTATGTCATCCATAACCTTGAGTTGTTCATAGCATTTAGAACCTTGAGCTCATGACCTATATTGTTAGTGTCAACCATAGCCTTAAGCTATTTAGAGCATCCATAGCACTGAGCTCACGACTTAGAGTCGTTCGTGTCAACATCAACCCTGAGTTGTTCATAGCATAGAGAGGTTGGAGCTCATGATGCAAAATCATTGATATCATCCACAACCCTGAGCTATTCATAGCATATAAAGGTTTTTGAGCTCACGAGATCCTAAGTCATTCAATTCAACAACAACATTGAGTTGCTGATAGCATCAAGAGCCCGAAGCTCACAACTTGAAGTAGCTCATTTCGACCACAACCTTGAGTTGGTCGTGGCATCTAGAGTCTTAAGCTCATGACCTAGAGTCATTCATGTCGACCACAATCCTGAGCTTTTTATTGTATTTAGAGCCCTAAGCTCACGACTCGGAGTTGTACATGTCATCCACAACCTTGAGTTGTTCATAGCATCTTGAGCCGTGAGCTCATGATTAGGAGTCATTCATGTTAACCACATCCTTAAGTTGTTCATAGGATCTAGAGGCCAGAGATCATAAGATCCCAAGTCATTCATATCATCTATAACCCCGAGCCGCTCATAACAGCTAAAGCGTTGATCTCATGACCTAGAGTAGCTCATGTTATCCACATCCCTTTGTTGTTCATAGCATATAAATCTCAAAGCTCATAACCCGGAGTCGTTCATGTCAACCACAACCTTGAGTTCTTCATAGCATCTAGAGTCCTAAGCTCACAACTCGAAGTCATTCATATCATCCACACCATGAGTTGTTCATAGCATTTAAAGCGATGGGCTCATGACTAAGAATCCTTTAAGTCATCTATAACTTTTAGCTATTCATAGCATCTAGAGGCTTGAGCCCATGGGATCCCAAGTTGCTCATATCATCTACAACCCTAAGTCATTCATAGAATTCAAACCTTTTAGCTCATAACCTGGAGTACCTCATGTCATCCACTGCCCTGAGATGTTTATAGCCTCTAGAGCACTAAGCTCATGACCCATAGTCTTTCATGTCATCCATAACCTTGAGTAATTCATAGAATTTAACACCTTGGGCTCATGAACAAGAATCATTCAGATCATCCACAACTTCGAGTTGTTCATAGCATTTAGAGGCCTAAGCTAGCAAGACTTCAACTCGTTCACAACTTTGATTTTTTCATAGCATCGAAAGCCCTAAACTCATGACCTAGAGTAGCTCACGCTATCTACAGACCTAAGTTGTTCATAGTATCTAGAGCCCTCAGCTCATAACGTTATGTTGTTCATGTAAAACATAACCCTAAGTTGTTTATTATATCTAGATCACTAAACTTACGGACCGGAGTTGCTCATGTCATCCACAACATTGAATTGTTCATAGCATCTTGAGCTCTGAGCTAACAACCTAGAGTCACTATTGTCGGCCACAACCTTGGACTATTCATAACATCTAGAACCCTCAGCTCATGACCCGGAGTCGCTCATGTCAACTATAACCTTAAGTTGTTCATAGCATCTAGAGCCCTAAGCTCACGACCTAGAGTTGTTGATGTCATCAAATGTTCTAGGTTTTTTATCGCAATAAGAGTCATGGGCTCATGTCAAGGAATCATTCATATCATCCACAACCTTAAGCTCACAACCTTGAGCGGTATTTAGAGGCCTTAGCTCATGGAATCCTGAGTGGTTCATATCATCCACTACCAAGAGCTTTTCATAGCATATAATGCCCTGAGCTCATAACTAGGAGTAGCACATGTCATCCATAGCCTTAAGTTGTTCATAACATCTACAACCCTAAGCTCATAACCTTGAGTCGTTCCTGTCATCTATGGCCTTAAGCTCACGACCCAAATTCGTTCATGTTAACCATAACTCTAAGCTATTTATAACATCTAAAGCCCTAAGGTCACAACTTGGAGTCGTTCCTATCATACACACCCTTGACTTGTTCATAGAATTTAGAGTTATGGGCTTATGACCAAGAATCGTTCATATAATCAATAGCCTTGAGCTACTCATAGCATACATAGGCCATAGATCATGGTATCTTGAGTCATTCACATCATGCAGAACTCCTAGCCATTCATAGCACCTAAACCCATGAGCTCACAACAATGAGTTGTTCATTGCATCTAAAGGTTAGAGCTCACGACTTGGATTCATTCCTATCAAGCACAACCTAGAGCTCTTTATAACATCTAAAGCCTAGAGCTCACGACCTAGAGTCCTTCATATCACCCACACCATGATCTGTTCATACCATTTAGAGACATTGGCTTATGACTAAGAATCGTTCATGTTATTCATAGCCCTAAGCTGTTGATAGCATCAAGAGGCCTAAGCTCATGTTTAGAGCCCTAAGCTTACAACCCAGAGTCGTACATGTCAATGACAACCCTGAGTTGTTCATAGTATCTTGAGCCCTATGCCCACGACCCAGAGTCATTTATGTCATCCATAGTCCTGAGTTGTTCATAACATCTACAACCCTAAGCTCATAACCTTGAGTCATTCCTATCATCTACGACCTTGAGATTTTCATAGCATCTAGATCCCAGAGCTCATGACCCGAATTAGTTCATGTTAACCATAACTTTGAGCTATTTATAACATCTAGAGCCCTAAGGTCACAACATGGAGTCGTTCCTATCATACACACCCTTGAGTTGTTCATAGAATTTGGAGTCATGGGCTTAAGGCCAAGAATAGTTCACATAATCAATAGCCTTGAGCTACTCATAGCATCTAGAGGCCATAGATCATGGTATATTGAGTCATTCACACCATGTAAATATTCTAGCCATTCATAGCACCTAAAGCCATGAGCTCACGACCCTGAGTAGCTCATGCCATCCACAATAATGAGTTGTTCATTGCATCTAAAGGCTAGAGCTCATGACTTAGAGTCGTTCCTATCAAGCACAACCTGGAACTCTTTATAACATCTAAAGCCTATAGCTCACGACCAAGAGTCCTTCATATCACCCACACCATAATCTATTCATACCATTTAGAGACATTGGCTTATGACTAAGAATCGTTCATGTCATTCATAACCCTATGTTGTTGATAGCATCAAAAGGCCTGAGCTCACGTTTAGAGCCCTAAGCTCACAACCCAGAGTCATACATGTCAATGACAGCCTTGAGTTGTTCATAGTATATTGAGCCCTATGCCCACGACCCAGAGTCGTTTATGTCATCCATAGTCTTGAGTTTTTTATAGCTTCTAGATCCTGTAGCTCATGTCCTAGAGTCATTTATGTAAACCACAACCTTGTGCTTTTCAAATCATTCGAAGCTCTAATTTCATGGCCTGAAGTCATTTCATCCACAACCCTAAGCTTTTCATAGCATCCACAGCCCTGAGCTCACGACCCTAATTGATTCATGTAATCCACAACCCCGAGTTGTTTATAGCATCTAGAGCCCCGAGGTCATGACCATGGGTCATTCATGTCATCGACAACCCTAAGTTTTTTAGAACATTTAGAGTCGCGGTTTCATGATCAAGAATCATTAGTATCATCCATAACCTTCAGATGTTTATAGCATCTAGAGTTTTAAGCTCACGTGATCCTAAGTCCTTCATATCATCAATAAGCATGAGCTCTTCATAACATTCAGAGCCTTGAACTCATGTCCTGAAGTCATTCATGTCAACAACAACCTAGAGTTTTTCATAGTATTTAGAGCCTTAAGATGAGGACCATGAGCCAATCATGTCAACCACAGCTTTGAGTCGTTCATAGCATCTAGAGCCTTAGGTTCATGATCAAGAATTGTTCTTATCATGCGATCCTGAGTCATTCATGTCATCCACGACCCTAAGTTGTTCATGGCATCTAGAGCTTTAACCTCATGACCCAAAGTAGCTCATGTCATCCATAACCTTGAGTTGTTCATAGCATCTAAAGCCTTAAGCTCACAATTTGGAGTCGTTAATGTCAACCACAACCTTAAGCTATTCATAGTATCAAAAGCCTTGAGCACACCACTCACAGTCGTTAATGTCATCCACAACCCTGAGTTGTTCATAGCATCAATGGGCTTGAGCTCATGAAGCAAAATCTTTGATATCATCCACAACCCTGAGCTGATCATAGAATCTAGAGATCCGAGCTCACGGGATGTCGAGTCATTCATACCATCAACAACATTGAGCTATTCATAGCATAAAAAGCCCGAAGGTCACGACCTGGAGTAGCTCATGTCATCTACAACCTTGAGCTATTCATGGAATCTAGAGTTCTGAGCTCACAACCTAGAGTTGTTCATGTCAGCCACAACCCAAAGCTCTTTATAGTATTTAAAGCCTAGAGGTCACAACCTAGAGTCATTCACATCATCCGTAACCCCGAGTTGTTCATAGCATCTAGAGTCTTGAGATCACAACTGGGAGTCATTCATGTCAACCACAACCCTGAGCTATTCATAGCATTCAGAGGCCTCAGGTCACGAGATCCCGAGTTGTTCATATAATCCAATATCCCGAGCCACTCATACCACCCAAAGTGTATATCTTGCTACCCAAAGTAACTATTGTCATCCAAAACCCTAAGATATTCATAGCATCTAGAGCTCGGAGCTCATGACCAGGAGTCATTCATTTCAAACACAACCTTGAGTTGTTCATAGTATTTAGAGCTCTAAGCTCATGGGATCCCAAGTCGTTATTAACAACAACAACCTTGAGCCTTTCATAGCATCAAGAGTCATGAGCTCACATCCTATAATCGTTCATGTTAACCACATCCCTGAGTTGTTCATAGCATCTAGAAACTTGAGCTCAGGACCTAGAGTAGGTCATGTCATCCAAAGCTCTGAGCTATTAATAACATGTAGAGCCTTGACCTAACTACCCATTGAAATTCATGTCAACCACCACCCTTAGTTATTTAGAGCATCAAGATTCATGAGCTTATGACTTGGAGTTGTTCATGTCATCTACAACCCTAAGTTGTTCATAATATCTAGAGTCCAGAGCTCATGATCTTGAGTCGTTCATATCATCCATGACCCTGAGCTCTACATATCATTTAAAGCCCTAAGCTCAAAATACAGAGTTTGTCATGTCCTCCACCACCCTAAGTTTTTCAAAGCATCTAAAGCACTGAGATCATGTCCTAGAATCATTCATATCATCCACAGCCCTGAGCTATTCATAGCATTTACAACGCTGAACTCATGATCCAGAGTTTCAACCATAGCCCTGAGGTGTTCAATGTATCTAGAGGCCTAAGCTCAGTACCCGGAGTTGTTCATGTCATCCATAATCCTAAGCTATTCATGGCATACAGAGGCTTGAGCTCATGACACAAAATTAGGAATATCATCTACCTCGTAAGGGATTCATAGCTTCTAAAGGCCCGAGCTCATGGGATCTTGATTCGTTCTTATCATCCACAACTCTTAGTTGTTCATAACATCTAGAGCCCTAATCTCAGGGGATCATGAGTCATTAATATCATTTAGAAATCTAGGTTATTCATAGCATCCAGAGGCCCAAGCACGTGTCATTCACAACCCTGAGGTGTTCATAGAATCTGGAGCATTGAGCTTTTTGTGGCATCCAAAGCCTAGAGCTCATGACCTAGAGTAGCTCATCCAATCCACACCCCAAAGTGGTTGATAGGATTTAAAGCTCTGAGCTTATGACTCAAAGTCGTTCATGTTAACCACAACCCTAAGCTATTCATAGTATCTAGATCCCTAATCTCGTAACCCGGTGTTGTTCATGTCATCCAGAGCCTTGAGTTGTTCATAACACTTAGAGGCTTTAACTCACAACCTAAAGTCTTTCATGTCAACCATAACCTTGAATTGTTTATAGTATCTGGAGCACTAAGCTCATAACCTGGTGTTGTTCATGTCATCCATAGACCTAAGCAGTTCATCACATTTAGAGGCTTGGGTTTATGATGTAAAATCATTCATGTCATCTATAGGCCCGGTCTATTCATCATATCTAAAGCCCTGAGCTCATGGCCTAGAGACTTTCACATCATTAACAAGAATGACTTGTTCATAGCATCTAAGGCCTTGAGCTCACAACCCAAAGTCATTTATGTCAACCACAACCCAAATTTGTTCATAACATCTAAAGCCTTGAGCTCACAACCTAGAGAAGATCATATCATCCACAATCTTGAGTTGTTCATAGCATCTAGAGCCTTGAGTTGTTCATAGCATTAAGATCCCTCATCTCACGACTCAGCTTTGTCCATGTTAACCACAGCCTAGAGATATTCATAGCATCTAGTGCCTTGAGCTCATAAACCAATGTAGCTCATGTCATTCATAGCCTTGAGTTACTAATATCATCTAAATCCCTGTGCTCACCTCCTAGAGTCATGCATGCCAACCCCAACCCGAAGCTATTCATAGCATCTAGAGCCCTGAGCTCATGTCTCAAAGTCACTCATGTGAACCACAACCTAGAATTGTTCATAACATCTAGAGCCTTGAGCTCACAACCGATAGTCGTTCATGTCCTCCACAACCTTGAGATGTTTTAAGCATCTAGAGCCTTGAGCTCATGACTTAGAGACTTTCATGTCATTGATTGCCTTGATTTGTTCATAGCATCTACAACCTTAAGCTCATGACTATTAGTCGTTGATGTCAACTACAACCCAAACATATTTATAGCATGTAGAGCCTTAAGCTCATAACCTAGAGGAGCTCATGTAATCTGATTCGTTCCCAATTGGTGTTGATTACTACTCAAAAAGTGTTATTTGATAGCTTGTAATTAACTCTTTTAAACACTTTTGAGTAGTAGTTATTACCTTTTAACTCAATTAGCATATTAAGTACCTTTGTAATTGTTTCTAATCAAATTGTGTAAGTTTTGGTGCTTTTGATAGTAATTTGATCACCAAAGCAATCCAAGATTAAGGAGAGCTCTATGGAATCCATGGCAAAGGAAATTGGAAGCTCATTTACATGAAGAACCTAAGCTTTGGAGCTTTATAGTCCTTTGCCATAGACAATCATGAATGCAAGGATGAAAGCAAAGAGAGAAATCTAACATGAAGAATCCAAGAGGACATCAACTGTTTGACACTTTTTGAGCACTTCCTGAAGTCCATTTGATGCATACTATATGTCATTTCGAATCTTGGGAAGTCAGCAATCCAATGCTTCAAACGGTTCACAAATCGGAGTTGAAATGAAGAAGTTAGAGCCATTGGAAGCTAATCACACCAAGCTAAAGGCCAATTTCGCAGGCTGCGAAATTATTTCGTAGGCTGCGAAATTATTTCGTAGGCTGCGAAATTATTTCGCAACCATCTTGTACGTCTGCAAAATTTCGCAGCCATCTTGTGCGCCTGCGAAATTCTCCTCAGTGCTTCCAAATATTTGCGGTCGACATTTTTTGATATTTTGTTTCAGATATTTGATGTTTAAATCCCCATTTTCTCCTTGTAATCCACCAATTATAGGATTTCTTAGTTATTAAGTAAGAACAAAGAGTGAATAACCGGATATATATTGTTTTGTAATTTTCATTTACAGTGATCTCGGGAGCTTGTTATCAGAGAATCAACTTTTTGTATAGTTTGAAAGGAAGTAAAATATAGAGCTTTGCTCTGCCTTACCTACTCAATTTGATTGTATTTTCTTACTAGCCAAACAAGCTCTGAGGATGTTTCCTCAGAGAATGGGTGGCTAGACTTTTTGTCTCTTGGAGCTAAGGTAGTTGGGTAAGGTGCCGAATGCAAGAATTGAGAGTTTTGTTGTTTCAGCTATTAATGAAGAGAAAGCATAACCCATTAATGGTTTCTATGTTTTTAGTTAACTTAAAACGCCTTCAATTCACTTGGGCCAACACTTGGTAAGGCAAGTGATCTTCGTCCATTAAGATGCACTAGTTTACCCCTTGTGAGCCTTTGGGAGGTGACTTGAAGGTAGGATTTTCTAGAATTGCTAACACTTGGTAAGCTTTTGGACTCTAAGGAGACATCCATTAGTTATCTCTTGCGAGCTTGAGAAGGGAAGTCCAAGGTTAATGATCACCTTGATTGGCAAATGCTAGGTGAGAGGCACGAGCCATTGCAAGATGAATCAGTGAGAGGGAATTAGTGTTGAAATTCATAAAAGGGAAGCATCTGTACAATGCCGATTGGAGAATGAACTATATGTTAATTCTCCAATGCGAGAAAAAGAATCAAAGTGACCGGAACTCTGTTTTTGCATGACAAGCCTGACCCCAGTGATCTTAAAACTCCATGAAACGCTTTTCTTTATAAGTAATTCCCATTACTTTCTTTTTCGTTAGCTTGAAACCAATGCTTTTTCAACCAAAGTTTATGTTTTGTTTTTGAAGCTAACCTTGAAATGAAAAAGCACCAATTTAACTTTGAATTGGTATCAGTTGTAAATTGAAAACCCTTCCTAGTGAACGATCCTAGAGCTACTATGTTATGCTAGCTGAGGCTATCCTAGTACATGGTGTAATAGGTTATAAATTTTGTTGATTACTCCCATTAGGGGACCAAAATAAAGGTACACCAACTGGGCATGAAATCAAATGGTGCCGTTGCCGGGGAAGGTGCCAACTTCACAGTGATATTATTCCAGAGTACTTGTGATTTTCATCACAAGTTAGGTTACTTTTCTTTCATTTCACTAATTTTTTTTATTGTTTCTTTACTTGTTCATATTCTAATATATCTTTTATTTTAATTTTAGTTTATTTTAGTCTTTTTGTAGTCTTGTTTTCTTTTGTTTTCTTTTATTTTTGTTTTAGTTACAGTTGATACTAGTTGTGTATGCCAAATTGGATACAAGATAGTGGAGGAAGGCTCGTTAAACATGATACACCTCATAACAAGGAATTGGAATTGAGCTTGAATACCATGGAAGCTACGCTTGAAGATCAGCATAGTCACCATGGTCACCAGGACAATCCCAATGCTTTCAGATCAATGAGGGACCGCATGCATCCACCTCGTATGAGTGCACCATCATGTATAGTGCCCCCTACAGAGCAGCTAGTGATCAGACCGCATATTATGCCACTTCTACCAACTTTCCATGGGGTGGAAAGTGAGAATCCCTATGCACATATCAAGGAATTTGAAGATGTTTGTAATACATTCCAAGAAGGAGGAGCTTCAATCGACTTGATGAGGCTTAAGTTATTTCCTTTTACTTTAAAGGATAAGGCCAAGATTTGGCTTAATTCTTTAAAGCCAAGGAGTATTCGTACTTGGACTGATTTACAAGCTGAATTCCTCAAGAAGTTTTTTCCTACTCACAGAACAAATGGCTTGAAGAGGCAAATTTCAAACTTCTCAGCTAAAGAGAATGAGAAATTCTATGAGTGTTGGGAAAGATACATGGAAGCCATCAATGCTTGTCCTCACCATGGTTTTGATACATGGCTATTGGTGAGTTATTTCTATGATGGGATGTCTTCCTTAATGAAGCAACTCCTCGAGACAATGTGTGGAGGAGATTTCATGAGTAAGAATCCGGAGGAAGCTATGGATTTCTTGAGTTATGTGGCTGAAGTTTCAAGAGGATGGGATGAACCAAACAAAGGAGAAGTGGGAAAGGTGAAGTCTCAATCGTGTGCTTTTAATGCTAAGGCTGGGATGTACACCTTGAATGAAGATGTTGATTTGGAAGCAAAGTTTGCAACTATGACAAGAAGATTGGAGGAGTTAGAACTGAAAAAGATGCATGAAGTACAAGTTGTTGCTGAAACACCAGTGCAAGTACAACCGTGTCCTATTTGTCAATCTTATGAACACTTGGTGGAGGAATGCCCTACAATTCCAGATGTAAAGGAAATGTTTGGAGATCAAGCAAATGTCATTGGACAATTCAGGCCTAATAACAATGCTCCGTATGGAAATACTTACAACTCAAGTTGGAGGAATCATCCAAAGTTCTCATGGAAGCCAAGAGCACCTCAGTACCAACAGCCGGCTCAACCATCTCAACAAGCTTCAAGCCTTGAACAAGCAATAGTGAATCTTAGCAAGGTTGTGGGAGATTTTGTTGGAGACCAAAAAGCCATCAATGCTAAACTCAGTCAAAGAATTGACAGTGTAGAGAATATTTTGAATAAAATGATGGATGGAATGCAAAATGATTTATCTCAAAAGATAGATAATCTCCAATACTCAATCTCAAGGCTCACGAACTTGAACACAGTGCAAGAGAAAGGTAGATTTCCTTCTCAACCTCACCAAAACCCTAAAGGTATCCATGAAGTGGAAACTCACGAGGAAGAATCCTCATAGGTGAGAGATGTTAAAGCCTTGATCACTCTAAGGAGTGGTAAAAAAGTTGAGCTGCCAACACCCAAGCCACATGTTGAATAGAAAGCAGAAGAAGAGACACAGAAGAGAGAGGAAATCAAAGGAAAGAAGAAAGATATCAGTGAAAGGAAAGAGAACCATGATTCAACAGTGAATGCAAATCCGGATAAAGTACTTATTAAGGAAGAAATGTTGAAGAAACACACCTCTCCACCTTTTCCTCAAGCTTTGCATGATGAAAAAGGGCATTAGAAATGCATTAGACATTCTTGAAGTATTGAGACAAGTGAAAGTCAACATTCCATTGCTGGATATGATTAAACAAGTTCCAACATATGCAAAATTCCTAAAGGATTTGTGTACTACCAAAAGAGGGTTGAATGTGAACAAGAAAGCCTTCTTGACTGAGCAAGTAAGTGCTATCATACAATGCAAGTCTCCTTTGAAGTACAAAGATCTGGGATGTCCTACCATTTTAGTCATGATTGGAGGAAAGGGAGTGGAGAAAGCTTTGTTAGACTTGGGAGCAGGTGTGAATTTGCTACCATACTTTGTCTACAAGCAATTGGGACTTGGTGAATTGAAGCCAACATCAATCACTCTATCTCTAACAGATAGATCAATGAAAATTCCAAGGGGGATAATTGAAGATGTCTTAGTTCAAGTTGATAATTTCTACTATCCAGTAGATTTTGTTGTTCTTGATACGGACCCCATTGTCAAGGAAGCTAATTTTGCTCTTATCATCCTTGGAAGGCCATTCCTTGCTACCTCAAATGCAATCATCAATTGTAGGAATGGACTCATGCAACTCACTTTTGGCAACATGACACTTGAGCTCGATATCTTTTATATGTCTTAAAAGCTAATCACTCTGGAAGAAGAAGAAGGTTCAGAGGAGGTTTGGATTATTGACACTCTAGTAGAGGAGCACTGTAATCATAATATACAAGACAAGTTGAATGAAAGTCTTGGGGATCTTGAAGAAGGGTTGCTTGAACCCTCTGATGTGCTCGCTACTCTACAAGGTTGGAGGAGGAGAGAAGAGATTCTACCTTTGTTCAATAAAGAGGAGACACAAGAAGCTGCTAAAGAAGAGACCCCCAATTTGAAGCCTCTGCCCATGGAGTTGAAATACACATACCTGGAAGAGAATAAACAATGCCCTGTTGTTATATCTTCATCTCTTACTAGTCATCAGGAAAAGTGTCTACTTGAAGTTCTCAAGAGGTGCAAGAAAGCAATAGGATGGCAAATATCTAACTTGAAAGGCATTAGTCCTTTGGTTTGTACACATCATATATACATGGAGGAGGAAGCTAAACCAATTCGTCAACCTCAAAGAAGATTGAATCCTCATTTACAAGAGGTGGTGCGAGTTGAAGTGCTGAAGCTACTTCAAGCAGGTATTATCTACCCCATATCTGACAACCCTTAGGTGAGTCCTACTCTAGTGGTACCAAAGAAGTCAGGGATTATTGTGGTTCAAAATGAAAAAGGAGAAGAAATTACTACACGCCTCACTCCAGGTTGGAGGGTGTGTATTGATTATAGAAAATTGAATGATGTGACAAGGAAATATCATTTTCCATTGCCATTTATTGATCAAGTCTTGGAGAAAGTCTCTGGCCATCCTTTATATTGTTTCTTAGACGGGTACTCCGGATATTTTCAAATTGAAATTGATGCTGAAGATCAGGAGAAGACTACTTTCACATGTCCATTTGGAACATATGCCTATAGAAGAATGCCTTTTGGTTTATGCAATGCACCTGCAACATTCCAAAGATGTATGCTAAGTATCTTTAGTGATATGGTGGAGCGAATTATGGAGATTTTCATGGATGACATCACCATATATGGAGGTACATTTGAAGAATGCTTAGTCAACTTGGAAGTGGTTCTTAATAGATGCATTGAAAAGGACTTGGTGCTCAATTGGGAGAAATGCCATTTTATGGTACATCAAGGAATTGTCCTTGGCCATATCATCTCCGAGAAAGGCATTGAAGTTGATAAAGTAAAGGTGGAACTTATTGTCAAATTGCCGTCCCCAACAACTGTAAAAGGAGTAAGGCAATTCCTTGGCCATGCAGGGTTCTATAGGAGATTTATAAAAGATTTCTCTAAGCTTTCAAAGCCTCTTTGTGAACTTTTAGCTAAGGATGTTAAGTTTATATGGGATGAAAGATGTCAAAAGAGTTTTGATCAGCTGAAGCAATTCTTGACAACAACTCCAATAGCGAGGGCTCCTAACTGACAACTACCCTTTGAAGTAATGTGTGATGCCAGTGACTTTGCTATAGGAGCTGTGCTTGGCCAAAGAGAAGATGGAAAGCCCTATGTGATCTACTATGTAAGCAAGACATTGAACGAAGCTCAAAGGAACTACACAACTACAAAGAAAGAATTGTTAGTTGTAGTGTTTGCCTTAGACAAGTTTTGTGCTTATCTGGTAGGGTCTTTCATCATTGTTTTCACAGACCATTCAACCTTAAAGTATTTATTGACAAAACAAGATGCAAAAGCAAGGTTGATTAGATGGATTCTCTTATTACAAGAGTTCGATCTTCAAATCAGAGATAGGAAAGGAGTGGAGAATGTGGTAGCTGACCACCTTTCAAGGTTAGTTATAGCACACAATTCCCATGTCTGACCTATTAATGATGACTTTCTTGAGGAATCACTTATGTTGATAGAAAAAACTCCTTGGTATGCTCATATTGTTAACTATCTAGTTACTGGTGAAGTTCCAAGTGAGTGGAAAACACAAGACAGGAAACACTTCTTTGCAAAGATTCATGCTTATTATTGGGAAGAGCCTTTCCTTTTCAAATATTGTGCAGATAAAATAATAAGGAAGTGTGTCCTTGAACAAGAGAAACAAGGAATCCTCAACCATTGCCATGAAAGTACATGTGGAGGCCACTTTGCCTCTCAGAAAATAGCCATGAAGGTGTTGTAATCAGGGTTTACTTGGCCATCACTCTTCAAAGATGCCCACATCATGTGTAGGAGCTGTGATAGATGCCAAAGGCTCGGGAAGCTAACAAAAAGGAATCAAATGCCTATGAACCCCATTCTAATAGTAGATCGCTTTGATGTTTGGGGCATTGACTTCATGGGACCTTTCTTAATGTCTTTTGGTAACTCTTATATCTTGGTAGGGGTGGACTATGTTTCTAAATAGGTTGTGGCAATCCCCTGCAAACATAATGATCACAAGGTGGTTCTCAAGTTTCTCAAAGAGAACATCTTCTCAAGATTTGGGGTGCCCAAGGCCATAATCAGTGATGGAGGTACTCATTTTTGCAATAGACCTTTTGAAACCCTATTAGCCAAGTATGGAGTGAAGCATAAGGTAGCTACACTTTATCACCCTCAGACTTCCGGGCAAGTTGAGCTAGCAAACAGGGAAATCAAGAATATATTGATGAAGGTGGTGATTACGAGCAGAAGAGATTGGTCTATTAAGCTTCATGATTCACTATGGGCATATAGAACAGCTTACAAGACTATTCTTGGCATGTCTCCCTATCGCCTAGTCTATGGAAAAGCATGCCATCTCCCTATGGAAGTTGAATATAAGGCTTGGTGGGCAATCAAGAAGTTAAACATAGACTTGATCAGAGCCGGGGAAAAGAGGTGCTTAGACCTTAATGAGATGGAGGAATTAAGAAATGATGCTTACATCAATTCCAAAGTTGCAAAACAGAGGATGAAGAGGTGGCATGATCAATTAATCTCCAACAAAGAATTTCGAAAAGAACAAAGAGTCTTACTTTATGATTCAAGGCTCTATATCTTTCCTGGGAAGCTCAAGTCAAGGTGGATAGACCCTTTCATTATTCACCAAGTGCATCTTAATGGAGTGGTGAAATTACTGAATTCCAATAGCACTGACACTTTTAAGGTCAATGGTCATCGTCTCAAGCCATTCATTGAGCCATACAAGCAAGAAAATGAGAAAATCAACCTCCTCGAGCCACAGAAAGCCTAATCACAAAAGGGTTAGATGGGCTTGGTTTCACCAAAGTCCATATTTTTTGTTAAATTTTGTTAATTTAAAAGCTTTATTAATTCTTTTGATTTTAATTTTGGTCTTAAGTTTTGTTATTTATATGTAACTGAATCTTTTTTAATGATCTAATATAGGAGGAATTGCAAAGAAAATGAAGGAAGGTCTCTTGGAGCTGAAAAGGAGCTCAAAAGCAAGGGAAAATTCATGGCCTACGAGATTTCATAGCCAAAGGAGGCCTCTACGAAAATGGCCCTTGGCTGCGAAACAAAATAGCCCCCTGTGAAATCGCCACTTTGCTGCGAAATTATTTCGCAGCCCCAAGAAGCCGCTGTGAAAATGCCACTTTGTTGCGAAATCATTTCGCAGCCCCATGCCCCCCTCTGTGAAAATTTTCGCAGCTGCAAAACCACCTCTTGGCACATGAGTGCCATTTTGCAGCCTCCTACCCTCATTTCGCAGCTGCAAAATGGTTGCGAAATCCCCAAAGCATGAAACACCCCTTTGGCACACAAGTGCCATTTCGCAGCACACCCTCCTCATTTCGCAGTTGTGAAATGGGTTGCGAAATAGGCTGCGAAAATGGCCCTCCGCTACGAAAATGCCCCTTCGTTGTGAAATCGGCCCTTCTCTACGAAAATTAAAACGACCCTTGGCATCAATTTTTTTTAACGGTATAAATTCCATATTTCTAATAAACCGGACATTTGAACTCCAAACAGGTGCTAGAGAAGAGCCAAACCAAAGCAATCTTCCATCTTCTCCCTCCCATTTGAGCCTAAGCCGCGCGCGCCTCCGCCCATCTCCTTCGATCAGCCATGGCAAGAACCTGAGGAGCTAAGTCCTCGTTTCCGTCAAGCCGCAAGAGAGCCCCAAAAGAGACCCCTGTTCAAGGCTCCATGTTCGAGCCTCCGTGACCACTAGTCGTCCCACTTCCGATTGAGGACGCATCTATGAGTCCTATTGTGAGGCACTATCAGACAAGGTCAAGTAGCCATCTCCCGAAGAAGAAAGCCAAGGTATTAGAGCCAGAGCTGATTAACTTATCAGAGCCGTCTTCAGAGCCTCCAATAGAGCCTCGGCCGTCTCAATCGCCACCTAAAAAGTCTCAGATTCCCTCAGGCATGACTCCTGAGGTGCTTATCAGGCATCCCATGGTCATTCAACCGCCCATTGAGGGTAATTTGGATTACAGAGCTAGGTCATTCCACTCCGAGCTCTACTTTGACACAACCACTTTCAGACTTCAGCCCGAGCTCAGGGACTCCTTCCATCTGCTGCAGAGGTACCATATGGAGCATTTGGTGACTCCCAGGGATTTTTTCTATCCCCGTGTAGCAATGGACTTCTATTAGTCCATGACCACACACCAGGTCCGAGATCCTACTGTCATCCACTTCACCATAGACGGACATCATGGTATTTTGGGAGCTAGACATATAACAGAGGCATTGCGTATTCCCTACGAGCCAGCCCGTCCAAAGGATTATCGAGTCTGGACTCATCCTGGCCAGAGCGACATAGTTCATATTCTGTCCAGAGGAGCATCCACACACTAGTATCTGTTGAGGAAGGAGCTCCCTCCTAGCATGTTTTTCATATATGCACTCCTGCGCCATAATATCTTTCCACTTCAGCATTGGGTGCAGAGGATAGGAGTTTTACTAGAGGCATTGTTCAGAATATCTGAGGGATTCTTCTTTGGCCCTCATCATCTCATTATGGTCGCTCTTCTGTACTTAGAAGAGAAGGTCCATAGGAAGAAGCTGCTCAGAGCGGATGCTATTCCACTTCTCTTCCCCAGATTGCTTTGTCAGATTCTGGAGCACTTGGGGTACCCATCAGAGCCTCAGCTTGAGCACAAACGCATTTGCCGAGAGATATTCACTCTCGAAAAATGGACGAGTATGACAGCCTATAGTGCAGACCTGGGAGCCCCAGCTGGAGCAGAGCATCCAGACATTCCACATCCAGAGCAGTCAGAGGAGCCACAACCAGTTGAGATACCAGCTGACATGAGAGCACCTGCCCCTGTAGTGCCCTCTACAGAGCCTATACCAGAGGTTGCACCCTCTGCTCCTCCTGCCACACCATGGACTCCCCCTGTTATTCCAGCTACATCAGAGCCCTTTTCTTCATCTGAGCCTAGGATTGCCATATCCATTTCCGAGTACAGAGGTCTATGTCACACTTTGTAGACATTGACCACTTCTCAGAGCATCCTTGATCAGGAGATGACAACTCTTCGTGCTCATCAGGAGCAGATTATCACCACTCAGACTCAGCATACTGCCATCTTGAGGTAGATTCAGCATCATCTGGGTATTCCATCAACTCTTGAGCACCCCATTCCTATCTTCTTAGAGCCCACAGAGCCATCACAGGCCCCTCCTTTCGTAGAGCAAGCTTTGCCCTCTAAGGAGCCGACTATAGGAGATGTAGAGACATCCACCTAAGCCATCATCTTCACATCATCATCCTCCCATTATCTGATCATTTCCATAATTTTCTTTATGTATTTCCTTACTATAGTAGCACTTGTAATCCCATGCTTTTGATATGTTATATTTTGGCATTGATTGTATTACTTGTTTTCCTTTATATTGTACTTTCATGAAGTAATACAAATCTATCAATTTTTTAACACTCTTAGCATTATTTTGTTTTAATTCCTCTACTCATATCTTTTGTTGTTTTTGAAACATGTGGTTTCTCTTATTCTACTCGAACTTCATATCACTCAGGAGGCATCACTTCCTCCTTATAATTTCAATCGCTCATGCCACATTGAGGACAATGTTCAGCTTGGTTGGGGGGAGAGTTGATGAAGGAAGTCTTTTGTTGTTAATACTAAGTATTTTGGTAAATTAGTTTATTTTTGTTTAATTTTAAATTTTTTTAAGTTTTTATTCCATTCTTCATGGTTATTAAGGAAAAATTCTCAAATTAAAATAAGAGAAATTAAATTTTACTTTTTACTTGGCTTAGAGTTTGTATTATGCTTACTAAAAGTTGATGAATTGTTGAACTTCTATTGAATTCAACCTTAGTTCTTCCACTTTAAGCTATTCACACACTGTGCACAATAGGTTCCGATTATAAGATGAAAAACTATTTCCCTCTTGACTTTGGAAAATTTTAGACTTGGTACCTTTGACCTCATTTAATAGTGTTGGGACACCTTATAAAGGCCAATGAGCCTTTGAAAAGAAAGAAAGAAAGAAAGAAAGAAAAATGTTTGCTTGCCTTGAAACCCGAGCAAGGTCTGAGGGGTATATGATGAAAATCTTTAAAACCTGGTGCCCTAAGCCTTCATTGGTTGGGAGTCATCGACCTCAATGCTCGTTACAAGGGTGAATAGGTGGAGTTTAACATACTGTAGGTGCTTAGGTATTAAAATTCATTCTCAAAAATCCAGGGTAAAATCCGAGGAGCTAGTGGTTGAAAGAGCCTTAAAGCTTGATGCCCTAAACCTTAATTGGTTGGGAGTCATCGATGGACCCCCATTACATGGACAATTTAGAAAAGAATGCCTTTAAGCCTTGTACTCCTACAATGAAAAGAATTGTGAAATAAAAGGGTGCATTCTTAGCCTATTGAATTTGGTCAGTTTGCTAAGTATTGAAAAAGAGCTAGGTTGGGGGGCGAGATTAGTTTAGCATACTATATTCGGAAGCTATCAAGTAACACTTAGATTTTTGTGGAAGAGTAAGGTTGGGTCCTTTAGAAGTGGAAATGATTTTAAAGCTTCAATTTGCATAATACCTTCTCTTTATGAATTGTCATTAGGTAAAGTATTTGATAACTCTTGCTGAAATTTGAGTTTTATATCTTTAATGTCCCATGTGAGAGCTTGATCATCATGCCACTTAAAATTTTTTGAAGTGATCAGCATGATTTTCTAAAGTATATTACTGTTTAGTTTATTTTTTTCTCTCCTTTATTGCTAAGGGACTAGCAATATGCCGGTTAGGGGGAGAGATTACTACTCAAAAAGTGTTATTTGATAGCTTGTAATTAACTCTTTTAAACACTTTTGAGTAGTAGTTATTACCTTTTAACTCAATTAGCATATTAAGTACCTTTGCAATTGTTTCTAATAAAATTGTGTAAGTTTTGGTGCTTTTGATAGTAATTTGATCACCAAAGCAATCCAAGATTAAGGAGAGCTCTATGGAATCCATGGCAAAGGAAATTGGAAGCTCATTTACATGAAGAACCTAAGCTTTGGAGCTTTATAGTCCTTTGCCATAGACAAATCATGAATGCAAGGATGAAAGCAAAGAGAGAAATCTAACATGAAGAATCCAAGAGGACATCAACTGTTTGACACTTTTTGAGCACTTCCTGAAGTCCATTTGATGCATACTATATGTCATTTAGAATCTTGGGAAGTCAGCAATCCAATGCTTTAAATGGTTCACAAATCGGAGTTGAAATGAAGAAGTTAGAGCCATTGGAAGCCAATCACACCAAGCTGAAGGCTAATTTTGCAGTATGCAAAATCAGCCTTTGGCTACGAAATTATTTCGCAGCCATCTTGTATGTCTACGAAATTTCTCAGCCATCTTGTGACCCTGTGAAATTCTCCTGAGTGCTTCCAAACATTTGTGACCGACATTTTTTGATATTTTGCTTCAGATATTTGATGTCTAAATCCTTATTTTCTCATTATAATCCACCAATTATAGGATTCTTTAGTTATTAAGTAAGAACAAAGGGTGAATAACCGGATATATATTGTTTTGTAATTTTCATTTACAGAGATCTCAGGAGCTTGTTCTCAGAGAATCAACTTTTTGTATAGTTTGAAAGGAAGTAAAATACAGAGCTTTGCTCTACCTTACCTACACAATTTGATTGTATTTTTCTTACTAGCCAAACAAGCTCTGAGGATGTTTCCTCAGAGAATAGGTGGCTATACTTTTTGTCTCTTGGAGCTAAGGTAGTTGGGTAAGGTGTCGAATGCAAGAATTGAGAGTTTTGTTGTTTCAGCTGTTAATGAAGAGAAAGTGTAACCCGTTTATGGTTTCTATGTTTTTAGTTAACTTAAAACGCCTTCAATTCACCTGGGCCAACACTTGGTAAGGCAAGTGATCTCCATCCATTGAGATGCACTAGTTTACTCCTTGCGAGCCTTTGGGAGGTGACTTGAAGGTAGGATTTTCTAGAATTGCCAACACTTGGTAAGCTTTTGACTCTAAGGAGACATCCATTAGTTATCTCTTGCGAGCTTGAGAAGGGAAGTCCAAGGTTAATGATCACCTTGATTGGCAAATGCTAGGTGAGAGGCACGAGCCATTGCAAGATGAATCAGTGAGAGAAAATTAGTGCTGAAATTCATAAAAGGGAAGCATTTATACAACGCCGGTTGGAGAATGAACTATATGTTAATTCTCTAATGCGAGGAAAAGAATCGAAGTGACCAGAACTCTGTTTTTGCATGAGAAGCCTGACCCCAGTGATCCTAAAACTCCAAGAAACGTTTTTCTTTATAAGTAATTCCCATTACTTTCTTTTTCGTTAGCTTAAAACCAATACTTTTTCAACCACAATTTATTTTTTCTTTTGAAGCTAACCTTGAAATGAAAAAACATCAATTTAACTTTGAATTGGTATCAGTTGTAAATTGGAAACCCTTCCCAGTGAATGATCCTAGAGCTACTATGCTATGCTAGCTGAGGCTATCCTAGTACATGGTGTAATAGGTTATAAATTTTTTTGATTACTCCCATTAGGGGACCAAAATCAAGGTACACCAACTGGGCACGAAATCAAGTGTATTAGCTGATTCGTGTCCTTTCAATGGTCCCCAGCAATGACACCATTTGATTCGTGCCCAACTGGTGTACCTTGATTTTGGTCCTCAGACGGGAGTAATCAACAAAATTTATAACCTATTACACCATGTACTAGGATAGCCTTAGCTAGCATAGCATGTGGCTCTAGGATCATTCATTGGGATGTGTTTTCACTTCACAATTGATATTAATTCAAAGATGAATTGATGCTTTTTCATTTCAAGGTTAGCTTTAAAAGAAAACATAAAGATGTTTGAAAAGGTTGGTTTTAAGCTAACCAAAAATAGTAACTGATTTTAATTACAAAG
Source organism: Vitis hybrid cultivar (assembly GCA_022058775.1). Taxonomy (NCBI): domain Eukaryota; kingdom Viridiplantae; phylum Streptophyta; class Magnoliopsida; order Vitales; family Vitaceae; genus Vitis; species Vitis hybrid cultivar. The sequence continues at coordinate 117,597 of JAJJMF010027915.1, read as the reverse complement.
AAAAGTGTTTCTTGGAGTTTTAGATCACTAGGCTCAGGTTCCTCATGCAAAAAGGAAGTTTCGATCACTTGAATCTTTTCCTCGCATTAGGGATTTAACATATAGTTATTTCCCGAACCGGTGTGGTACAGATGCTTCCCCTTAATGGGTTTAAACACTAATTCCCTGTCACTGAATCATCTTGCAATGGTTCATACCTCTCACCTAGTATTGGTCATTCAAGGTGATCCTTAACCTTGGATTACCCATTAAAAGCTCGCAAGAGATAACTAATGGATGTCTCCTTGGAGTCCAAAAGCTTACCAAGTGTTGGCTATTCTAGAAAATCCTACCTTTAAACCACCTCCCAAAGGCTCGCAAGAGATAAACTAGTGCATCTCAATAGACGGAGATCACTTGCCTTACCAAGTGTTGGCACAGGTGATTTAAAGGCATTTTAAGTTAACTAAAAACATAGATACCATTAACGGGTCACACTTTCTCTTCATTAAACACTGAAACAACAAAACTTCCAATTTTTGCATTTGGAAACTTATCCGGCTTTCTTCACTCCAAGAGACAAAGAGCCTAGCCACTCATCCTCTGAGGAAACATCCTCAGAGTTTGATTTGCTAGAAAAAATAACGAGAAAACAAAAATATGAAGGAAAAACAGAGCAAGTGCTCTGTAAAATATATTTCTTACTATCGTTGATTACATATCTGATATATGATGGATTCATTCATTCTTTACATTGGTTCAAAGATATATATAGAGAAGATATTTTCTAAGAAATATCTGATTCGACTCATGGTAGCTTAGCTTTAAAGGCGTATCAACAAAATTTATACCTTAAATACTATTACTAAAGTAGCCAAGCTACTATAGCGTAGTGGTTCTAGGATCGTTCACTGGGAAGGGTTTTCGCAAACATAAGTGATATTCAAATTAGGAAAATAGGTGATTTTCTTATGGATGTTAGCTTTAAAAAAAATGTAAATTTTTTAGAAAGATTTAAACTAATCTAAGCTAACATTAAAGACTAAAATGAAAGGGTGTAAAAACAAGTTTCTCAAAGATAGGATAGCTATGCTCTGGCTCTTATGCAAATTGGAAATCTCAGGATAGGCTCCTCGCGTTGGGGTTGCAACTATGGTGATGCTTGCTTCCTGAACCGGTATAGATTTAGCAAATCAAGTTTTAATCCTTTAAAATGGCAAAACAGATAGTAGTGAATTTCATCAATGGTTATTCACCTTAGACTTCCTTTGAATGGCTCGTAAGAGATAACTAATGGTCTAAAGCCAAAAGCTTACCAAATATTGGCAACTCAAAGTCATTCCAAGTGATAAACTCATCTTTCAATGGCCATTGAAATTGGTTCTAACGGATTAATACAAAACTTGGAATTGAAAACCTCACCTTCCAATAGCTCGTAGGAGATAACTAATGGATAGAAATCCAAAAGCTTATCAAGAATTGGCCGTTGGAAGTTGTCCAAAGGAAATAAAAACCAAACTTTGCATTAATGAACCTTAAATGAAAAACGTCTACCTTACCTTCCAGGTGCCAGAAATTTCCATGGGATTACATCAAAGCCATCACATAACATCCATACTTTGAGAAACTAAAAGTTTTAGCCACTCATCCTCTGAGGAAAAGCCCTCAGAGGCTGTTTGGCTACTAAGAAAATAGAAATGGGGAAGAACAGGAGAAGAGAGAAAAACAGAGCAACGCTCCGTCTCTGTATATATGCATCTCTCCTTTTCAAGAGGTGATTTCCACCCCTTATATAGTCTTTACAAAAGCAAAAGCTTGTGATTGGTTAGTTACAAGGATAAGAAAGGAAATTACATCAAAAAATACATAAGAAAATATCTAAAGTGGAGTCAGCAAAAACAGAGCAAAATTCGCACCACGCATGGGTTATGCGAATTTTGAAGATGTTATGCGAATTTCGCATAACACCTTGTGTCGTGCGAAATTTTCGCACAACCTGGAGCAGTTGGCTTCCGAATGCTATATCTTCCTCATTTCAGCTCCAAATCGTACACGGTTTGAAGCGTTGGATTTTTGACTTCCAGAGCTTTGAAATGGTATATAGAATGTAAAAAATGGACTTCGGGAAGTGCTCCAAAAGTGCGAAAGAAGACTGCAGCTGTTGTCCTCTTTGCTTCACTTTGCTTCTCTTTGCTTCTCTCCTTGCATACTTTGAACGACTTTGGAAAAGGGCTATGGAGCTCCAAAGCTTGGTTCTTCATGAATTTGAGCTTCCAAAAGCTTTTCCATTACTTGTCCAAGTAGCTCCTCCATCATTTGGCATGCTTGAATTGATTCATAAGCTGATAAAAACATGTAAACTTGCCACAAAATGGTTAAAACCAATTACTAAGGACCTTAATGAATTAATTGGGTTAAATGAATATGATTACTACTCAAAGGTGCTTAAAACCATTATAATTAGGTCTACAAAATAGCACTTTTTGGTAGTAATCAATATCCCAATAATATCTTTGACGGATTACAAGGAAAAAATAGAAATTTACACAAAATATCTTGAGAAAAAATCTAACTAAGTCGATTGCAAATATATGAGTTTATACAGGTGGATTTCGCAAGTTGAATTGTCCATTTCAAAAGAAAAGGATGATTTTGCAAGTTAAATTTGTGATTTCACAACTTGGAGGTGATTCCGCAACTTGGAGATGATTTGCAACTTGTTTCGCAGCTTAGAGGTGATTTCACAGCTCATTTCGCAGCTGCGAAGATGGAGTTTCAACTTGCGAAGTGGCACACGTGTGCTTAGAGGTGGTTTCGCAGCTGCGAAATTTTCGCGTAGCTTTGTGCAGTTGTCTTCAAACAGACATAACTTTTTTGTTTCAGCTCCAATTCGCACACCGTTTAAAGTGTTGGACTTCTGACTTCCTGATATTCGAAACGACATATAGTATGCATAAAATGGAATTCACGAAGTACTCGAAATGTTTCCAACAGTTTCTGTCCTCTTGAATTTCTTCATGTTAGATTTCTCTCATTTTCCTCCTTGCATTTTTTATTGGCTTTGGCAAAGGACTACGAAGCTCCAAAGCTTGGATTCTTCATGTAAATGAGCTTCCTTTATTTTTGCCATGGATTATATAAAGCTCTCCCTCATCTTAGATTGCTTTGGTGATAAAAAAGCTATCAAAAACACCAAAACTTAACACAATTTGATTAGAAATGATTGCAAGGGTCCTTAACATGTCAATTGAGTTAAAAGGTAATAAATACTACTCAAAAGTGTTTAAAAGAGTTAATTACAAGCTATAAAATAGTAATTTTTAAGTAGTAATCATAACCCATAACCCTGTTATGTTCATAGAATTTAGAGTTGTGAGCTCACGACCCAGTGTAGCTCATGTCATCCATAACCCTAAGCCATTCATAGCATCAAGAGCCTTAAGCTCACAACCCCTAGTCTTTTATGTCATTAACAATCTTGAGCTATTCATAGCATTAAGAACCCTAAGCTCACAACTTGAATTCATTCATGTAAACTAGAACCCAAAGCTATTCATAGTAACTAGTGCCCTAAGCTAACGAACCAAAGTAACTCATGTCATCCATAATCTTGAGTTGTTAATAACATCTAGAGCCCTGAGCTCACGACCCAGCGTCATTCATGTCAACCACATCCTAGAGCTACTCATAGCATTTAGAGCCCTGAGCTTATGACCTAGAGTCATTCACATCAACCACAATCCAGAGTTGTTCATAGCATCTAGAGAGTTGAGCTCATGACCCAGAGTATTTTCTTTAAACCATAAGATAGAGTTTTTCATTGCATCTAAGACCCCGAGCTCATGACCTAGAGGCATCCATGTCATCCACAACCCTGAGCTGCTCATAGAATATAAAACCTTGAGCTCACGACCTAGAGTCTTTCATGTCATCAATAACCCTAAGCTGTTCGTAGCACCTGGAGCTAAGACCTCACGCCTCAGAGTTGTTCATGTCAACTACAGTCTAGGGTTGTTCATGGAATCTAAAGCCCTAAGCTCACTACCCAGAGTGGCACATGTCATCGAAAACTCTAAGTTATTCATAGCATCCAAAGCCTTGAGCTCATGACTTAGAGTCGTTCATGTAAACCACAGCCCTAAGATGTTCATAGTATCTATAGCCCTTAGCCCATGACCTCAAGTCATTCATGTCATCCGAAACCCTAACATGTTCATAGCCTTTAGAACCCCAAGCTCACGACCTAAAGGAGCTCATGTCATCCATAATGCTGAGTTGTTCATAACATATAGAGCCCTAAGCTCACAACCTAGAGTAACTCATGTCATTCACAACCCTATACTGTTCATAACACTAAGAGCCTTGAGCTCACAACTTGTAGTATTTTATATCATCAATGACTCTAAGCTATTCATAGTATCAAGAGACCTCCGCTCACGACCTCAAGTCATTCATGTCAAGCATGACCAAGAGCTATTGATAGCATCTAGTTCCCTAAGCTCACAAACAAGAGTAGCTCATGTCATTAATAGCCTTGTGCTGTTCATAACATATAAAGTTCAGAGCTCACAACTCAGAGTCATTCATGTCATCCATAACTCTGAATTGTTCATAGCATCTAGAGCCTTAAGCTCACGACACAGAGTTATTCATGTAAACGATAACCCAATGTCGTTCATAGCATTTAGAGCCCTAAGCTCACAACCAAGACTATCCCATGTTATCCACAAACCTTAGTTGTTCATAGCAACTAGAGCCTTGATCTCATGATCGAGAGTCATTCATGTTAACCATAACCCTGAGTTGTTCATAGTATCTATAACGTTGAGCTCATGATGTCATTGAAAATTCTATGTTGTTCATAGCATCAAGAGCTCTAAGCTCACCACCTGAAGTTGTTCATCTCAATCATAACCTAAATCTATTCATAGCATCTAGAGCCTTGAGCTCACGCCTAAAGTACCTTATATCTTCCACAACCTTGAGCTAATAATAGCATCTAAAGCTTGGAGCTCACGACTCGGAGTCATTCATGTCAACTACAACCCAAAGTTGTTCATATCATTTAGAGCCCTTGGCTCAAGACCTGGAGTGGCTAATGTCATCCAGAGCCCTGAGTTGTTCATAGCATCTAGAGCCATGAACTCATAACATAGAGTCATTCATGCCAACCACATCCTAGAGTTGTTCATTGTATTTAAGGCCCTAAGCTCACGACCCAGAGTCGTTTATGTCATCCACAACTTTGAGTTGTTCATAGCATTCAAAGCCCTGAGCTCACAACCAAGAGTATCCCATGTTATCCACAACCCTTAGTTGTTCATAGCAACTAGAGCCTTGAGCTCACGACCCAAATTTGTTCATGTCATCATAAGCCTTGGGCTATTCATAGCATCTAGAGTTGTGAGCTCACAACTCGAAATCATTATGTTATCCACAACCCTGAGCTATTGATAAAAATTAGAGCCATAAGTTCACGACTAAGAATCGTTCATATTATCCATAGCTTTAAGTTGTTCATAGTCTCTTGTGGCTTGAGATCACGGGATCCTGAGCCGTTCATATCATCTACAACTCTGAGCTGCTCATAGCATCTAGAGCCTTGAGCTCACAACCTAAAATCGTTCATGTCAACCACGACCTTGAGCTGTTCATAGTATTTTGAGTCGTGAGCTCACAACTCAGAGTTATTCATGTCATCCACCACCCTTAGCTCATGAGATAGAATCATTGATATCATCCACAACCCTAAGCTGCTCATAGCTTCTAGAGGCCTTAGCTCACGAGATATCAAGTCATTCATATCATTCACAATGTTTAGTTTTTCAAAGTATCCATAACCTTGAGCTCATGACTCGGAGTGGCACATATCATCCATAGCCTTGAGCTGTTCATAGCATCTAGAGCCTTAAGCGCACGACCCAGAGTCGTTCATGTCATCAACAACCTTATGTTGTTCATAGCATTTAGACTCCTAAGCCCATGACTCGAAATCTTTCATGTCATCTATAGTCCTATGCTTTTCATAAAATCTAGTGCCCTAAGATCATGACCTAGAGTCATTCATGTCATCCCTAACCTTAAATTGTCATAGCATTTGGAGCCTTGAGCTCATGACCTAGAGTCATTCATGTCCACCACAACCCTAAGCTATTATAGCATCTAGATCCCAGAGCACACCACTCAGAGTGGATCATGTCATTCATAGACTTGAGCTATTCATAGCATCTAGAGCCTTAAACTCCCAACATGAAGTACTTCATGTCATGCACAACCTTGAGTTGTTCATTGCATCTAATGCTCTGAACTCATAATTCAAAGACATTCATGTAATCCACAACCATGAGTTGTTCATAGCATCTAGAGCCCTGAGCTTATGACATAAAGTCGTTGATGTCAACAAAAACCTTGATCTGTTCATAACATTTAGAGCCCTTAGCAGATGACCTTGATTCATTCATATCATCAATAGGCATGAGTTGTTCATAGCATCTAGAGCCCTAAGCCCACGACCCGAAGTTGTTCATGTCATACATATCCCTAAGTTGTTCATAGCATCTTGAGCCTTGAGCTCACAACTTGGAGTCATTCATGTCATCCATAACTCTAAGCTATTTATAGCAATTAGAGCCATAGGCTCACGACCAAAAATCATTAATGTCATCCTCAACCATGAGTTGTTCATAACATCTTGAGGCTTGAGCTCACAACATCCCGAGTTGTTCATGTCATCCACAACTTTGAGCTGCTCATAGCATATAAAACCTTGAGCTCACAACCTTAAGTTATTCATTTCAACCACAACCTTGAGTTGTTCATAGTATTTGAAACTATGAGCTCACAACCTAGAGTCGTTCATGTCATCTACAACCCTTAGCTCATGACGCAGAATCATTCATATCATCCACAACCCCAAGCTGCTCATAGTATCTAGAGGCCTAAGCTCACGAGATCCCAAGTTGTTCACATCATCCACAATGTTGAGTTGTTCAAAGCATCTATGGCCTTAAGCTCACGACTCAGAGTAGCACATATCATCCAAAACCTTGACTTGTTCATAACATCTAGAACCCTAAGTTCATGACCTAGAGTCATTCATATCAACCACAACCCTTAGCTATTCATTGTATCTAAAGCCCTGAGCTTACTATGACGAGCCATTTATGTCATCCACAACCTTGTTCTATTCATAGCATCTAGAGCCTTGAGCTCACAACATAGAGTCATTCATGTAATCCAAAGTCATGAGCTATTCATATCATCTTAACCCCTAAGCTCACAACCCAGAGACATTCATGTCCACCACAGCCTTGAGTTGTTCATAGTATCTAGATTCATAAGCACATGACCTGAAGTTGATCATGTCATCCACAACCATGATTTGTTCATAGAATCTCAAGCCCTAAGCTCACAACCTAAAGTCGTTCATGTCATTCAACACCCTGAGCTGCTCATAGCATTTAAAGCCTTAAGCTCACGTCCCAGAGTCATTCATGTCAACGATAAGCCTATGTTGTTCATAGTGTTTTAGAGCCATGGCCTCACGACCAAGAATCGTTCATATAATCCACACCCTTGAGTTATTCATACCATCTAGAGGCCTGAGCTCACAGGATCCAAAGTTGTTCATAACATCTAGAGCCTTGACCTCATGACCTAGAGTGGTTGATGTTATCCATAACCCTAAGTTGTTCATTGTGTCTAGAGTCGTGAGCTCATAAACTGAAGTCTTTCATATCAACCCCAGCATAGAGTTGTTCATTGCATCTCGAACCCTAAGCTTATGACTCAAAGACATTCATGTTATCCACAACCCTGAGCAGTTTATAGAATCCAGAGTCCTAAGCTCACGACCTGAAGTCTTTCTTATCATCGAAAACCCTGAGCGCTTCATAGCATCTAGAGCCCTGAGCTCACGACCCAGAGTTGTTCATGTTAACCATAACCCAGAGTTGTGCATAACATCTATAGCCCTAAACTCATGACCGAGAGTGGCTCATGTCATAAATGACCCTGAGTTGTTCATAGCATATAAAGGCTTGAGCTAATGATTTCAAGTCGTTCATGTCTACCACAACCTAGACCTAGAGTGACTCATATCATCCACAACCCTGAGATGTTCATAGCATCTAGAGCTCTAAGCTCATGACCTAGAGTCTTTCATGTCAAGCACAAACCAGAGCTATTCATTATATCTAGGGTCCTGAGCTCACGATCGAGAGTCATTTGTATCATCGACAACCCTAAGTTGTTCATAGAATCTAAAGCCTTGAGCTCATGACCTAGAGTCATTCATGTCATCGACAACCTTGAGTTGTTCATAGAATCTTGAGCCTGAGCTCACAACCCAAAGTATTTCATGTTATTGACAACCCTGAGCTACTCATAGTATCTAAAGCCTAAGCTCACGACCAAAGTCGTTCATGTCAACCATAGCCCAAAGTTGTTCATAGCATCTAAAGCAGGCTCATGACCCAAAGTGGGTAATGTCATCAACAACCCTGAGCTATTCATAGCATCTAAAGCCCAAAGCTTACGACCTAGAGTCGTTCATGCTAGCCATAGCCCAAAGTTATTCATAGCATCTAGAACCCTAAGTTTAAGACCTAAAGTGGTGCATGTCATCCACAGCCTTGAGTTGTTCATGACATTTATAGCCTTGAGCTCATGACCCAGAGTCTTTCATATCAGCCATAACCCAAAGTTGTTCATTACATCTAGGGCCTTAGGTTGACGACCCAAAATCATTCATGTCATCCATAGCCCTGAGATGTTCATAGCATATAAAGCCTTGAGCTCATGACCCATATTTGTTCAAGTCAACCACTACCTAAAGTTTTTCATGACATCTAGAGGCCTGAGCTCATACCCCAAAGTAGCTCATGTCATCTATAAACCTGAGCTATTCATAACATCTATGGCCTTGAGTGACAACCTAGAGTTGTTCTCGTGGAGCTCACAATTAAGTGGAGCTCATGTCATCCACAAACCTTAGTTGTTCATAGCATTTAGAGACATGAGCTCACGACTTAGAGTAGCTATTATCATTCACAACCCTGAGTTGTTCATAGGATCAAGAGCGCTGAGGTCACAACCCATAGTTTTTCATATCATCAATAACCCTGAGCTATTCATAGCATAAAGAGCATTGAGTACATGACTCGTAGTTGTTCATGTTAGCCACAACCTAGAGTTGTTATAGATCCTTAGCTCACAACCTAGAGTAGCATCAAGAGCCTTGAGTACACGACCTAGAGTTATTAATGTCAACTGTAACCCAAAGTTGTTCATAGCCTCTAGAGATCTCAGGTCATGACATAATGTAGCTTATGTCATGAACAACTTAAGTTGTTAATAGCATCTAGAGGCTTGATTTGATGACTTAGATTTGATCATGTTACCCATAGCCTAGAGCTACTCATGGCATCTAGAGCTTTGAGCTTAAGACATAGAGTGGTTCATGTTGTCTATAACATTGAGTTGTTCATAACATTTAAAGCCCAGAGCTCATGACCTAGAGTCTTTCATGTTAACCACTGGCTAGAGTTACTCATTGCATCTAGGTACCTGAGCTCATGCTTGGAGTTGTTCCCGTTATCCATAACTCTGAATTGTTCAAAGAATTTAGAGTTCTAAGCTCATGACCCGAAGTCTTTTATGTCATTGGCAGCCCTAAGTTGTTCATATCATCTAAATCCTTTAGTTGATGAACCAAAGTCATTCATGTTAACTATATCCTAGAGTTGTTCATAGGATCTAGAGCCATGAGCTCAAGACCAAGAGTGGCTGAAGTCATCCACAACCTTGAGTTAACCTTGACTTATTAATAGCATCTAGAGCTCTGAGCTTACGACCCTAATTCTTTCATGTCAACCACAACCCAACATTGTTAATTAAATTTGGGGCCTTGAGCTTACGACCCAGTGTCATTCATATCATCCACAAGACTAAGTTGTTCATAGAATCTAGACCCTTGAGCTCATGACCCGGAGTCTTTCATATCAACCACAACCCAGAGTTGTTCATTACATCTAGGGCCTTAAGTTGATGACCCAGAGTCATTCATGTCATCTATAACCCTGAGATGTTCATAACATATAAAGCATTGAGCTCATGACCCGAAATTGTTCATGTCAACCACTACCTAGAGATGTTCATCACATCCAGAGGCCTAAGCTCACGACCCAAAGTAGCTCATGTCATCCATAGCCCTGAGCTATTCATAGCATCTATGGCCTTGAGCTGATAACCCAAAGTCGTTCTCGTCAACCACAACCTAGAGCTATTCATAACATCTAAAGCCATAAGCTCACGATGGAGTGGAGCTCATGTCTCCACAAACCTTAGTTGTTCATAGCATTTAAAGACATGAGCTCACGACTTAAAGTAGCTCTTGTCATCAACAACCCTGAGTTGTTCATAAGATCAAGAGCCTTGAGCTCACAAGCCATAGTAGTTCATATCATCAATAACCTTGAGCTATTCATAGCATAACGAGCATTGAGCACACGACCCATAGTCGTTCATGTCAACCACAACATAGAGTTGTTATAGATCCTAAGCTCACGACCTAGAGTAGCTCATGTTATCCACAACCTTGAGTTGTTAATAGTATCTAGAGCCCTAAGCTCATGACTCGAAGTTGTCTAGGTTTACCAGAACCCAAAGCTATTGATAGCATCTAGAGCCCTGAGTTGCTCATATATAGAGTGGTTCATGTCATCCACAACATTGAGTTATTCATAGCATCAAGAGCTCTAAGCTCATGACCCGTAGTCTTTCATGTCATCGATAGGCCTAAGCTATTCATAACATTAAGAGCCCTAAGTACATGACTTGGAGTTATTAATGTCAGCCACAACCCAAAGTTGTTCATAACCTCTAAAGCTCTCAGATCATGACATAGTGTAGTTCATGTCATCAACAACCTGAGTTGTTAATAGGATCTAGAGGCTTGAGCTAATGACCTAGAGTTGATCATATTAACCACAGCCTATAGCTGCTCATATAATCTAGAGCTTTGAGCATACAACAAGAGGTGCGTTCTTAGCCTATTGGAGGTTGATTAGTTTGCTAAGCTTTGAAAAAGAACTAGGTTGGGGGGAGAGATTAGTTCAACATACTATATTCGGAAACTAATAAGTAACACTTAGATTTTTGTGGAAGAGTAAGGTTTGACCCTTTGGGAGTGGAAACTCTTTTAAAACTTAAATTTGCATAATACCTTCTCTTTAAGAATTGTGATTAGACAAGTTATTTGATAACTCTTGTTGAAGTTTGAGTTTTATTTCTTTAATGTTCCATGTGAGAGTTAGATCATCATGCCACTTGAAAATTGTTTTTTGATCAGCATGATGTTGTAAATTATAGTATTATTTATTTTTATTTTTCTCTCCTTCATTGCTAAGGGACTAGCAATATGTCGGTTGGGGGGAGTGATTACTACTCAAAAAGTGCTATTTGATAGCTTTTAATTAACTCTTTTAAACAATTTTGAGTAGTAGTTATCACCTTTTAACCCAATTAACATATTAAGGACCTTTGCAATCATTTCTAATCAAAGTGTGTAAGTTTTGGTGTTTTTGTTAGTAATTTGATCACCAAAGCAATCGAGATTGAGGAGAGTTCTTTGGAATCCATGGCAAAGCAAATGGAAAGCTCAGAAACATGAAGGACCGAAGCTTTGAAGTCCTTTGCCATAAGCAAATCCGGAATGCAAGGAGGGGAAGCAAAGAGAAATCTGCCATGAAGCATTCTTGATGACAGTCATTTCAGCAACTTTTGGAGCACTTCCTAAAGTTCAATTTATGCATGCTATATTTCGTTTCAAATCTCAGGAAGTCAACAATCCAATGCTTTAAACGGTGCATGATTTGGAGTTGAAATGAAGGAGTTACAGCCATTACAAGCAGATCACTCCAAGCTGAAGGCAGAATGTTGCACGACTGCGAAATCAGCCTTTGGCTGCGAAAATGTTGTCCTTTTGCTGTGAAAATTTCGCGACCATTTTGCACAGTTCCGCGGTGTTCTCCTGAAGCTTCCTGATCGACATTTTAAGATATTTTTCTTTAGATATTTGATGTCTAAATCCCCAAACTCTCCTTGTAACCCACCTATCATAGGATTCCTTAGTCTTTAAGCAAGAACAAAGGGTGAATAACCTTTTATATATAGTTTGTAATTTCCTTTACATAAAGAATCATGATATAATCGGATCTCGGCAGCTTGTTCTTGGAGACAACCTTTTGTATAAGTAAGAAATATATCTACAGAGCACTTGCTCTGTTTTTCCTATATATTTTTGTTTTCTCATTATTTTTATTTCTAGCCAAACAAGCTCTGAGGAAGTTTCCTCAGAGAATGAGTGGCTAGACTTTTAGTTCCTTGGAGCTAAGATTGTCGGGAAAGTTTCCAAATGCAAGAATTAGTAGCTTTGTGGTTTCAGCCATTAATGAAGAGAAAGTGTGATCCTTTAATGATTTCTATGTTTTTAGTTAACTTAAAACACCTTCAATTCACTTGAGCCAACACTTGGTAAGGCAAGTGATCTCCGTCCATGGAGATGCACTAGTTCACCTCTTGCAAGCTTTTGGGAAGTGACTTGAAGGTAGGATTTTCTAGAATTGCCAACACTTGGTAAGCTTTTGGACTCCAAGGAGACATCCATTAGTTATCTCTTGCGAGCTTGAGAAGGGAAGTCCAAAGTTAATGATCACCTTGAATGACACCACTGTCAGGGACCATTGAGATGACATGAATCAGCCAAGACACCAATTGGGAACAAATCAGTGATCCACAGGCCTAAGCTGTTCATAGCATCTAGAGCCCTAAGCTCACAACCTAGAGTAGATCATGTCATCCACAACCTTGAGTTGTTTATAACATCAAGATCCCTGAGCTCACAACCTATAGTCTTTTATGTCATTAACAACCCTAAACTATTCATACAATAAAGAGGCCAAAGCTCACGATCGAGAGTTATTCATGTCTATTAATGTCTAGAGTTGTTCATAGCAACTACAATCCTGAGCTCACGACCTATAGTAGCTCATGTCATCCACAACTGTGAGGTGTTAATAGCATCTAGATCCTTGGGCTCCCAACCTAGAGTTGTGCATGTAATCCATAACCTATAGTTGTTCATTGATTACTACTCAAAAAGTGTTATTTCATAGCTTGTAATTAACTCTTTTAAACACTTTTGAGTAGTAGTTATTGTCGTTTAACCCAATTAACATATTAAGGACCTTTGCAAGCACTTTTAATCAATTTGTGTTAAGTTTTGGTGTTTAGATAGCTTTTTGATCACCAAAGCAATATGAGATTGAGGAGAGTTATTTGGAATCCACGGCAAAGCAATGGAAAGCTCAGAAACATGAAGAACCAAAGCTTTGAAGTCCTGTTCCATAACCAAATCCGGAATGCAAGGAGGGGAAGTAAAGAGAAATCTTCCATGAAGTATTTTTTATGATAGTCATGTCAGCCACTTTTGGAGCACTTAATAAAGTCCAATTTATGCATGCTATATGTCGTTTCAAAGCTTAGGAAGTCAGCAATCCAATGCTTCAAATGGTATGCAATTCGGAGCTTACAACCGTTGGAAGCTGAACACCGCAAGCTGAAAGCCAACTTCGCAGCGCTGTGAAATCAGCCTTTTGCTGCGAAGTGATTTCGCAGCCCTTTTTGTGCGTATGCAAAATCTCGCAGACCTCGTTTTCACCTGCGAAATGCTCCTTAGTGCTTCCTGATATTTGTGACCGACACTTTGAGATTTTCTTCAGATTTTTGTTGTCTAAATCCCCAAACTCTCCTTGTCAGCCACCAATTATAGGATTCCTTAGCTATTAAGTTAGGAAAAAGGGTAAATATCCATGTAGTAATTATTATTTTAATTTTCATTTAAATAGCTCTTAGGAGCCTGTTCTTGAAAGGAGGACGACGGACCTTTTGTAAAAGTTTGAAAGAAAGAAAAATACAGAGCTTTGCTCTGCCTTACTTTCTCAATTTGATTGTATTTTTCATTTGCTAGTTATGCACTCTTTGAGGAAGTTTCCCCAGAGAATGAGTAACTAAACCTTTAGGTCCTTGGAGCTAAGGTTGCCGGGAAAGGTTCCAAGTGCAAGAATTAGTAGCTTTGTGGTTTCAGCCATGAATGAAGAGAAAATGTGATCCTTTAGCGTTTTCTATATTTTTAGTTAACTTAAAATGCCTTTGAGTCACCTGGGCCAACACTTGGTAAGGCAAGTGATCTCTGTCCATAGAGATGCACTAGTTTACCCCTTGCGAGCCTCTAGGAGGTGACTTGAAGGTAGGATTTTATAGAATCGCCAACACTTGGTAAGCTTTTGGACTCCAATGAGACATCCATTAGTTATCTCTTGCGAGCTTGAGAAGGGAAGTCCAAGGTTAAAGATCACCTTGAATGGTAAATGCTAAGTGAGAGGCACGAACCATTGCAAGTTGCATCAGTGAGAGGGAATTAGAGCTGAAATCCAATTAAGAGATGCATCTGTACAACACCGGTTAGATAATTGACTATATGTTAATTCTTTAATGCGAGGAAATGAACCAACTGATCGGAGCTATGTTTTTGCATGAGGAACCTCCACTATGAACCTAAATCTCCAAGGAATGTTTTTCTTCATAAGTAATTTCCATTACTTGCTGTGCCGTTAGTTTAAATCTAAACCTTTTTCAACCAAAGTTTGTGTTTTATTTCTTAAGCTAACCTTGAAATGAAACAACACCAATTCACTTTGAATTGGTATCATTTGTAATTTGAAAACCCTTCCCAATGAACGATCCTAGGGCCACTATGCTATTGTAGCTTTTTCTTTGCTACCCTAGTTATGGTGTACTAGGTTATAAATTTTGTTGATTACTCCCTCAGTCAAGGAGCACCAGCTGGACGAATCAGCTGAGACACCAATTGGGCATGAATCATTCATAGCAGCTAAAGCCCTGAGCTCACGACTAAGAGTAGCCCATGTTATCCATAGCTTAGAGCGATTTATAGCATTTAGAGACCTAAGCTCACGACCTGAAGTAGTTCATTTTCATCATAGCTTAGAGCTATTTGTAGCATCTACAGCCCTGAGATCCTAACCCAAAGTAGCTCATGTCATCCATAATCTAGAGTTGTTCATAGCATCTAGAGGCTTGAGCTCACAACTCAGAGTAGGTAATGTCATCCACAACCCTGAGCTCTTCATAGCATCTTAAACCCTGAGCTCACAACCCAAATTCTTTCATGTCATTGATAACCCTAAGTTGTTCATAACATCAAGAGGCCTAAGCAAACGACCTAAAGTTGTTCATGTTAACCTTTGTCCAAACCTGTTCATAACATCTAAAGCCCTAATCTCACGACCTAGAGTAGCTTATGTCGTCGACTACCCCGAGTTGTTCATATCTAAAGCCCTAAGATCACAACCCGAAGTTGTTCATGTCAACCACAGCCTTGAGATGTTCTTCGTATCCACAACCTTAAGCTGCTCATATCATTTAGAGCCTTAAGAGAAGTCATTCAAAACAACCATATCCAAGAGTTATTCATACCATTTAGAGCCCCGATCTTATGACCCAATGTTACTCAAGTCATCAACAGCCCTGAGCTTTTCATAGCATCTTAGGCTTTAAGCTCATGACCTAGAGTTGTTCATGTCAACCACGGCCTTAAGTTATGCATAGTATCTAGAACCTTGAGCTGACAACCTAGAGTAACACATGTCATCCATAGCCCTAAGTTGTTCATAGGATCGAAAGGCTTGAGATGACAACTCGAAGTCGCACATATCAACCACAACCCTGAGTTGTTCATAGTATATAGAGCCCTAAGCTCATGATCTTGAGTCCTTCATGTTGTCCATAAACCTAAGTTGTTCATAGCATTTAGAGCTATAAGGTTATGACCCGGAGTCTTTCATGTAATTGATAGCCTTGAGCTGTACATAGTATCTAGACACCTAAGCTCATTGATTACTACTCAAAAAAATATTATTTTATAGCTTGTAACTAACTCTTTTAAACACTTTTGAGTAGTAGTTATTACCTTTTAACTTAATTGGCACGTTAAGGACCCTTGCAATCATTTCTAATCAAATTGTGTTAATTTTAGGTGTTTTGATAGCTTTTTTATCACCAATGCAATCCAATAATGAGGCAGATCTTTGCATAGTTCATGGCAAAACAATTTGAAGCTCAAATTCATGAAGAAACTAAGCTTTGGAGCTTCATAACCCTTTGCCAAAGCTAAATGAGGATGCAAAGAAGAAAATCACAGAAGAAATCAACCATCCAGCAATTTCGCAAGTTGTGGAATTCAACTTACGAAATTTTCGCAACTTACGAAATAGAAAGAGGAAAAGAATTGTTGCAGGACAGAGAGCTGATAAGTTGTAGGACAATTTCGCAACTTGCGAAATTTTCACAAGTTGCATTTAAACTTGCGAAATCCACCTGTAATCTGAGATATTTGTGCACCAACTCTGCTTGATATTTATCTTTAGATATTTGTGTTTAAATCCCTATTTTCTCCTTATAACCCACCAATGATAAGTTTTCTTGGTTGGGAAGTTAGTAGGAGGGGTGAATAGCCTCTCTATATAATATATATATTGTAATTTTCTTTTAAAAAGGGATCTCTCGGGAGTTTCTCTCGGAGAGACAAACTTTGTATAGTTTTTCAGAAAGTAATACATAGAGCTCTACTCTGCCTTACCTACTCATTTTGTTTTCTCTTTTATTTTTATTTTCAGCAAATCAAACTCTGAGGATGTTTTCCCAAAGGATGAGTGACTAGGTTTTTTGTTTCTCGGAGTGAAGGAAGCTAGGTAAGGTTCCCAATACAAAAGTGGAAGTTGCTTTGTTTCAGTTTTTAATGAAGAGAAAGTATGACCCGTTAATGGTTTTTATCTTTTTAGTTAACTTAAAATCCCTTAAAATCACTTGGGCCAACACTTGGTAAGGCAAGTGGACTCCGTCCATTGAGTTCCACTAGTTTATCTCTTGCGAGCCTTTGGGAGGTGGTTTAAAGGTAGGATTATATAGAATAGCCAACACTTGGTAAGCTTTTGGACTCCCAAGAGACATTCATTAGTTATCTCTTGCAAGCTTTTGACGGGTAATCCAAGGTTAAGGATCACTCTGAATGGACAATACCAAGTGAGAGGTATGAACCATTGCAAGATGATTCAGTGATAGGGATTTAGTGTTTGAAACCATGAAGGGGAAGCATTTGTACCACACCGGTTCGAGAAATAACTATATGTTAAATCCCCAATGCGAGGAAAAGATCCAAGTGACCAAAATCTCCCTTTTTGTATAAGGAACCTGAGCCTAGTGATCTAAAACTCCAAGAAGCACTTTTCTTTGTAAGTAATTTCAGTTACTTTGTTTTTTGTTTCACTTAAAAACCAACCTTTTCACACATATTTATGTTTTCTTTCAAAGCTAACCTTGAAAAGAAAAAACACCAATTCAGTTTTTGAACTAATATCAGTTGTAATTTGAAAACCCATCCCTGTGGACGATCCTAGAGCCACTATGCTATGCTAGCTAATGCTACCATAGTATATGGTGAAATAGGTTTATAAATTTTGTTGATTACTCCCGTCTGAGGACCGAAATCAAAGTACACCAGTTGATTGAAGACCAATCAACAGGGCATACACCAACTGGGCAAGAATCAAATGGGGTCGTTGCCGGGGATGGTGCCAACTTTCCAGTGATATAACCTTTTCAAAACACTTGTGATCTTCATTACAAGTTTGGTGACTTTTCTTTTATTTTACTATCACTTTTTAATTGTTTCTTTTACTTGTTCATATTTTAGCCTATCTTTTAATTTAGTTTTTAGTTAATCTTAGTTTTTTTTTTTTTTAGTATTATTTTCTTTTGTTTTCTTTTGCTTTCTTTGTTTTTGTTACAGTTGTTACTAGTTGTGTATGCCATATTGCATACAAGACAGGGGAGAAAGACTTGTGAAAATTGAAACACCTCACGAAACAGAGTTGGAATTGTGCTTGAACATCATGGAAGCTACACCTGAACATCATGGAAATAGGTTTATAAATTTTCTTGATTACTCCCATCTGAGGACTGAAATCAAAGCACACCAATTGATTGAACACCAATCAACAAGGCATACACCAGTTGGGCACGAATCAAATGGCATCGTTACCGGGGATGGTGCCAACTTTACAGTGATATAACCTTTTCCAAACAACTTGTGATCTTCATCACAAGTTTGGTGACTTTTATTTTACTAACTCTTTTTAATTGTTTCTTTTACTTGTTCATATTTTTTAGCATATCTTTTAATTAAGTTTTTAGTTAATCTTAGTTTTTTTTTGTAGTATTGTTTTCTTTTATTTCTTTAGTTTTCTTTTGTTTTCTTTGTTTTGGTACAGTTGTTACTAGTTGTGTATGCCATATTGGATAGGAGACAGGGGAGAAAGACTTGTGAAAATTGAAACACCTCATGAAACAGAATTGGAATTGTGCTTGAACATCATGGAAGCTACACCTGAAGATTAACATAGTCACCATGGTCAGCAGGACAATCCCAATGCATTCAAATCAATGAGGGACCGCATGCATCCACCTCGTATGAGTGCACCATCATGCATAGTGCCTCCTACTGAGCAGCTAGTAATCAGAACGCATATTGTGCCACTTCTACCTACTTTCCATGGGATGGAAAGTGAGAATCCCTATGCGCATATCAAAGAATTTGAAGATGTTTGTAATACATTCCAAGAGGGAGGAGCTTCAATAGACTTGATGAGGCTAAAGCTATTTCCTCTCACTCTGAAGGATAAGGCCAAGATTTGACTTAATTCTTTAAGCCCAAGATTTGGCCTAATTCTTTAAGACCAAGGAGTATTTGAACTTGGACTGATTTGCAAGCTGAATTTCTCAAGAAATTCTTCCATACTCATAGGACCAATGGCTTGAAAAGGCAAATTTCAAACTTCTCAACTAAGGAGAATGAGAAACTCTATGAGTGTTGGGAGAGATACATGGAAGCTATCAATGCTTGTCCTCACCATGGCTTTGATACATGGCTACTGGTGAGCTACTTTTATGATGGTATGTCTTCCTCAATGAAGCAACTCCTAGAGACTATGTGTGGAGGAGATTTCATGAGTAAGATTCCGGAGGAAGCCATGTATTTCTTGAATTATGTTGCTGAAGTTTCAAGAGGATGGGATGAACCAAATAGGGGAGAAGTGGGAAAAATGAAGTCTCAACCAAATGCCTTTAATGCTAAGGCTGGGATGTATACCTTTAATGAAGATATTGACATGAAAGCAAAAGTTACAACTATGACAAGAAGATTGGAGGAGCTAGAACTGAAAAAGATACGTGAAGTGCTAGCCGTTGCTGAAATACCGGTGCAAGTTATACCCTGTTCCATTTGTCAATCTTATGATCACTTGGTGGAGGAGTGTCCTACAATTCCAACTGTTAGAGAAATGTTTGGAGATCAAGCGAATGTTATTGGACAATTCAAGCCCAATAACAATGCTTCATATAGAAATACCTATAATTCAAATTTGAGGAACCATCCAAATTTCTCCTGGAAACCAAGAGCACTTTAGTACACACAACCAGGCCAAGCATCTCAACAAGATTCAAATCTTGAGCAAGCAATAGTGAATCTAATCAAGGTCGTGGGAGATTTTGTTGGAGACCAGAAATCCATAAATGCTCAACTCAGTCAAAGAATCGACGGTATAGAGAATATGTTGAATAAAAGGATGGATGAAATGCAAAATGATCAATCTCAGAAGATAGATAATCTCCAATACTCAATCTCAAGACTCGCCAACCTTAACACAGTGCAAGAGAAGGGAAGGTTTCCTTCTCAACCTCACCAAAACACCAAGGGTATCCATGAAGTGGAGGCTCATGACGGAGAATCTTCACATATGAGGGACGTCAAAGCCATGATCACTCTGAGGAGTGGTAAAGAGGTTGAGCTGCCAACACCCAAGCCACATGATGAAACAGAGCATGAAAAAGAGACAAAGAAGAGAGAGGAAATCAAAGGAAAGAAGAAAGGCAGCGGTGGAAGTAAAGAGGACTATGATTCAACAGTGAATAAAGATTCGGAGAAGATAGTTATCAATGGAGATGTGATGAAGAAACATATGCCTCCACCCTTTCCTCAAGCTTTGCATGGGAAGAAGGGAATTAGCAATGCATAAAAAATTCTTGAAGTATTGAGGAAAGTGAAGGTCAACATCCCATTGCTAGACATGATCAAACAAGTGCCGACTTATGCAAAATTCCTAAAGGACTTGTGTATTATCAAAAGAGGGTTGAATGTGAATAAGAAATCCTTCTTGACTGAGCAAGTAAGTGCCATCATACAGTGCAAGTCTCCAGTGAAGTACAAAAATCTGGGCTGCCCTACCATCTCAATGATGATTGGAGGGAAGTTAGTGGAGAAAGCTTTGTTGGACTTGAGGCAAGTGTGAATTTGCTACCATACTCTGTCTATAAGCAATTGGGACTTGGTGAATTGAAGCCAACATTAATCACTCTATCTCTAACAGATAGATCAGTGAAGATTCCAAGAGGGATGATTGAAGATGTCTTAGTTCATGTTAACAATTTCTACTATCCAGTGGATTTTGTTGTTCTTAATACGGACCCAATTGTCAAGGAAAGTAATTATGTTCCTATGATACTTGGAAGACCATTCCTAGCTACATCAAATGAAATCATCAATTGTAGGAATGGACTCATGCAACTCACGTTTGGCAACATGACATTGGAGCTCAATATCTTCTATATATGCAAGAAGCCAATCAATCCGGAATAAGAAAAAGGTCTAGAAGAGGTGTGCATCATTGACACTTTAGTGGAGGAGCATTGTAATAAAAAAATATAAGAGAGGTTGAATGAAAGTCTTGGGGATATTGATAAAGGGTTACCTGAACCCTTAGATTTGCTTGCTACTCTACCATCTTGGAGGAGGATAGAAGAAATTCTACCTTTGTTCAATAAGGAGGAGGCACAAGAAGCAGTTAAAAAGGAGGCCCCAAAGCTTAGTCTGAAGTCACTACCCACGGAGTTGAAGTATGCATATCTAGAAGAGAATAAGAAGTGCCCTATTGTTATATCTTCATCTCTTACCACTCCTCAGGAGGAATGTTTACTTGGAGTTCTCAGGAGATGTAAGAAAGCAATAGGATGTAAAATATCTAACTTGAAAGGTATCAGCCCTTTAGTCTGTACACAACATATATACATGGAAGAAGAAGCCAAGCCAGTTCGTCAACCTCAAAGAAGATTGAATCCTCATATGTAAGAGGTGGTGCGAGCTGAGGTTCTTAAGCTACTTTAGGCTGGTATTATCTATCCCGTAACAAATTGTTTTGTTTTAGTTGAAAAGAAATCCCAGTATTTTGGTACTATATATGGGATTCCTTGTGATTACTTGTCTTTTGCATTGTAATCAAATGAACTCAAAGTAATACAAGTTGAATTTTTCTTGTTAAAAGTTAGCATTAAGTTCTCCTTATTTCATTTTCTCACATATTCTATTCTTTTTTAAACATGTGGTTTTCCCCAATCAATATTCGAATTTGATATCAGCAAGGAGGTACCACTTCCTCCCTTTTATTACAGTCACTCATATCACATTGAGGACAATGCTCAGTTCGGTTGGGGGGGATGAGGAAGGAAGTATGCTAAATCTTTTTGGTATTGCAATTATATTGGTTAATTAGTTGTAGTTTTTACTTTTTACTCTTGTTACTCTACTCTCCATGAATTTTGAGGAAAAATTTTCAAATTAAACCAAGAGAAATTGAACTGTTGTTTTTCACTTGACTTAGAGTATGGATTATGCTTACTAAAGTGGTTCAATTGTTGAAACTTCTACTGTAATTGAATTGAGTTCTTCCACTTTAAGCTATCCACACACTGTGCACATTAGATTCCGATTATAACATGAAAAGCTATTTCCCTCTTGACTTAGGATAATTTTGGGACTTGGTATATTTGACCTCATTTGATAAAAATTGAAACACCCTGCAAAAGGCCAATGAGCCTTTGAAATAAAGAAAGTTGTTTGCTTGCCTTGAAACCCAAGCAAGGTCTGAGGGGTATATGGTGAAAATCTTTTAAGCCTGGTGCCCTAAGCCTTAATTGGTTGGGAGTCACCGACCTCAATGCTCTTTACAAGGGTGAATAGGTAGAGTTAGCATATGGTAGATGCTTGGGTATTAGAAATTCATTCTTAAAAGTCCGGGGAGAAATCCGAGGAGTTAGTGGTTGAAAGATCCTTAAAACTTGGTGCCCTAAACCTTAATTGGTTGGGAGTCATCGATGGACCCCCATTACATGGACAAGTCAGAAAGAGTACCCCATAAAGCTACCTTGAAAAAAAAAAAAAAATGATGATGAAGGTGTGTTCTTCTCTTATTGATTTTGGTCAGATTGCTAAAGTATTGAAAAGAGATAGGTTGGGGGGAGAGACTAGTTTAACATATTATTCTCGGAAGCTAAGGAACCAATACACATAGATTTTTGTGGAAGATTGAAGTTTAGTTCTTTGAAAGTGGAAATGATTTTAAAACTTCAGTTTGCATAATGCACTCCCTTTGATTGACAGTGTTTAGCATAGTTTGTTATGACTCTTGTTGAGATTTGGGTTTGTATTTCTTTAATGATTCATGTGAGAATTAGATCATCATGCCACTTGAGAATTGATTTTGTTCAACATGATGTTGTAAATTTTAGATTAGTTTGCTATTTATTTTCATTTTTCTCTCCTATATTGCTAAGGGACTAGCAATATGTCGGTTGGGGGGAGTGATTACTACTCAAAAAGTGCTATTTGATAGCCTATAATTAATCCTTTTAAACACTTTTGAGTAGTAGTTTAGGCCTTTTAACTCAATTGGCATGTTAAGGATCCTTTAAAGCAATTTTGATCACTTTGTGTAAGTTTTGGTGTTTTTGTTAGCATTTTGATCACCAAAGCAAGTCAAGACTGAGGAGAGCTATGAGGAATCTTGGGAAAAGCTTAGAACTCATTTGCCAAGAGTGAATTCGGATTGCAAGGAGAAAAAGCAAAGAGGATCAGTCATGGAGCATATTCTTGATGACAGTCATAGGAGCCACTTTTGGAGCACTTTCTGAAGTCCAAATGATGCATGCTATATACCATTTCAAAGCTCAGTAAGTCAACAATCGAATGCTTCAAACGATACGCGATTCGGAGTTGAAACGAAGAAGTTGCAGCCATTACAAGTCAATCACTCTAAAGTGTTGCTGAATCAGCCTTTTGTTGCGAGAATTTCGCAGCACTTTTGTACAATAAGGTGTTTCTCCTTCTGACGATTCACGAACCATGCCGCGAGAAGGGAGCTGGGAACCTCAAGGTGGAAGCCAACTTCGCAGCCTGGTGAAGATAGCTTGGTGTTGCGAAATAATTTCGCAGCCCTCTTGGGTGTCTGCGAAATTTCGCAGACACCATTTTTCTCCTGCGAAATGGTTCCTGAAGCCTCCCGACGCTTGCTACCGACATTGGGAGATATTTTCCATTAGATTTTTGTTGTCTAAATCCCAAAATACTCCTTGTAAACCACCAATTACATGATTCCTTAGTTTTTAAGTTAGTAAAAAGACTAAATATCTTTGTAATAATTAGTTTTATATTGGTTTGATATATATACCTCTCGGGAGCCTGTTCTCGAAGAGGAGTTCCTTCTGTAAGAGTTTAGGAAGCAAGTAAAGGTCTTTTCTTTCTACTGCCTTACCTTCTCACTTTGTATTTTCATTTTATTTCTAACTTATGAATTCTCTGAGGAGTTTTCCCCAGAGAATGAGTAACTAAACCTCCAATTCCTTGGAGCTAAGGTTGCCGGGGAAGGTTCCAAGTGCAAGAATGCAAAGCTCTGTGGTTTTAGCTAGTAATGAAGAGGAAGAGAAATCCTTTAGTGATTTCTATGTTTTTAGTTAACTTAAAACACCTTGGAGTCACCTGGGCCAACACTTGGTAAGGCAAGTGATTTCCAACCATGGAAATGCACTAGTTTGCCCCTTGCGAGCCTCTGGTAGGTGTCTTCAAGGTAGGATTTTCTGGAATTACCAACACTTGGTAAGCTTTTGGACTCCTAGGAGACATCCATTAGTTATCTCTTGCGAGTTTGTGAAGGGAAGTCCAAGGTTAAAGATCACCTTGAATGGTAAGTGCTCGTGAGAGGCATGAACCATTGCAAGTTGCATCAGTGAGAGAATTAGAGTGAAATCTAATTGAAGGAGTCTCTGTACATCACCGGTTAGAGAATTAACTATATGTTGAATCTCTAATGCGAGGAAATGAACCATCTGACCGGAGCTATGTCTTTTGCATGATGAACCACCCCAGTGAACCTAAATCTCCAAGGAATGCTCTTCTTCCTAAATTATTCCAAACTTCTGTTAAGTTAGTTAGTTTAAGTCTCAACCTTTACCAATGAAAGTTTGTGTTTTATTTCTTAAGTTAACCGTGAAATGAATCAATACCAATTCACTTGGAATTGGTATCCTTGATTGCTTGTTAATCATTCCCAGTGAAGGATCCTAGAGCCACTATACTATAGTAGCTTTTTATTTGCTACCCTAGTGTATGGTGTTATAGGTATAAATTTTGTTGATCACTTCCTCAATCAAGGAGCACCAGCTGAACACAAATCAGCTGAGACACCAATTGGGCATGAGTCAGTGGAGTCGGCAGAAACAGGGGAAAATTCGCACCATGCAAGGGGGTGTGCGAATTTGGAAGGTGTTGTGCGAAATTTTCGCACAAGCCTGGAGCAGTTGTCTTCCGAAGGCCATATCTTCCTCATTTCAGCTCCAAATCATATACGGTTTGAAGCGTTTGATTCTTGACTTCCAGATCTTTGAAATGGTATATAGCATGTAAAAAATGGACTTCAGGAAGTGCTCCAAAAGTGCCAAAGAAGACTGCAGCTGCTGTCCTCTGTTTTCCTCTTTGATTCCCTTTGCTTCTCTTTGCTTCTCTCCTTTTGTTGGCTTGCTTTGGTGTAGCTAAAAGCTTGCTTTAACTTGTCCAAGAAGCTCCTCCATCATTTGGCATGCTTGAATTGATTCATAAACTGATAAAAACATGTAAACTTGCCACAAAATGGTTAAAACCAATTACTAAGGACCTTAATTAATTAATTGGGTTAAATGAATATGATTACTACTCAAAGGTGCTTAAAACCATTATAATTAGGTCTACAAAATAGCACTTTTTGGTAGCAATCATTGATCCAATTAGAAGTTGGTGTACTACAACTTGTAATGAGTTGCATAAACCCGTGAAACAGTTGTGAACAAGTCGTCTATTTATAAGGAACTCATGACTTAGATCTTCTGTACAACTCGTAATGTATCTAAGTCATGTACAATGCAAAAGATGCAGACAAGAATGCTTATAAAGTATAATACATAGAATAAGGATATATAAAAGTGAAACTGGAACATCATTAAATAAATAATGAATTCAAATTTATTACATAATGTCATACTTTTAAGGGCTTTATCCTAACACTTTTTTCTTAACGGTAATTGTTTTTTTTTTCCTAGGCTCCGACTACTTCAGAAAATCAGCAGTTTAGCCCAGTTGCTTCACTTTTAGTTGCTTCATCATATTCTAGATCTCTCTCTTGGGTTTGTCAATCTTCTCAAGTTTCTTGAGCTCGAAACTTGGAGCAGGAGTGAGGTGGTCCAGTGTCGGTACTACAGGCAAAGTGGTTGGGCCGCTAGGAAGCTAAAGCAAGGAAAGAGGCAATCACGGAAGGGAGCCAATGTTTTGAACCGTTCGGTTTGGAGAGAACCAGTCGGTTCGTTTGGTTCACCCGGTTTGATGCCGGTTCAACCCTTAGTTGACTCAACTCATTGGACCGAACCGAAACCAGACCGGTTCAACCGGTCCAACTTTTAAAACCATGGTTTGGGTTGAAAAAACCTAACTCAAATCCAACTTGAGTATTGAAAATGATTATCCAAGTCTGCCTAAATATCAATTGGGTTTGGGTTAGATCAAATCAACTTGCTCAAGTAGCATCCCTACTAATTTTTAATTGAATTACATGCGCTTTATTATTAAACTTGTTTGTGAAACCAAAGTTTAATTAGTCTTAATTTTGATGAAAATAAAATAAGATTTGAAATTAATGATTTATTTAAAATATGTGAAGAGAAAGAGGTTTCCAACAAGATAAGTGAAAATAAATCAAGACAAAGAGAAATCACGAAGAATAAGAAAACCTAAAAAAAATAATACAATTAAGACTTAGGCGGTGTTTGTTTTATTGGCTTTTTGCTGAAAGCAATTTGTTTTCAGAATTTAGGTTATTTGTTTTTCTATTTTTTCATGACTTATTATAAACTTTTTACTAAATAGAAAAAGTCAAAATATATAGCTTCTTCTAAATAGAAAAAATAACACATTGATTTTTCTTTACTTTTTAATACTTAATAGAAATAAAATACTACAAAAACAAACAACTTAATATTTAACACTAATAAGCATTAAGGTTCTCTTTAGAATTAAGTAAAAAAATAAACACCACCTTACTCTTCATGATCTCTTTGTAAGATTGTTGATGCACTAAGTTCATGACACATTACAATTTTCACTTATACACCAATCTCTTTTAAGTTGATCTAAGTGCAATATTATTTTTATGATTTCATGTTTTTTAATAAACCAAACTCATAATTCTCTTAAAAACTTGTTTGAAAGGTTTATAAAGTTGCAATGAAGCTTTTTCGAGAGTTGCTAACTTCAATATTGCATTGTTTTTGCATTTTCAGTGTATTGATCAATAAATTGAGGAATTAGTTTAGCTAATTGGGCTTAACTAGTCAATATGCATTTTGTGCACTTAAAACTTTTAGTGTATTATTTTAAACAGTTGAAGCAGAAGCCTCGGGTGGTCGATGTACATATCAACCATCAATACTCCAAAAGATGCACGACCATAACTAATGACTATTTCGAGGCTATCAATTAAGGATAAAGTCATATCTTGTGGCTTTTGGGACTCATACCCAATTATAGGACCAACCCCATGTCTTTGAGACGACGACCCAATGGTAGGACCAACCTCATGTCTTTAGGGACTAGAACCCAAGAGCAGTACTAACTCCATACACCCACATTAAAGTATTTTTTTTCGAGGGTTTTAGGGACTTTCACCCAAGGACCCACAGTTCCATATAAACAATTTATTGAAATATAGTATCTGTTACTTCTCGTAAATACTTTCCACATATCAATATATTCTTCAGATATTATCTACCATTGTACCGTATCATTATTGCAATGTAACTATACCATGAACCACTTCTTTAGTATGAAACTCATAAATCTTCATACCGGTATATGTCCAAATATCATTGCAACATTTTAAAACAATGAACTAAAAACACCAAGACACATTGAAACACTTCATAAAATTACAGTAAAGATATGAATTATCAATAAATGTTTCTAGAAAAAAAAAAAACAAAGATACAGAGTGAATTGGTATAAAATTCTCAACCTTACACCAACTTCTCTTTTTGCAATTCTTCTATGTAGACACTTTTAACTATTACAAAGAATCGAAATGAAACAATGTGATTTAGGTTTTTAAGCCATAAAAATTACATAATTAGAGCCTATGCCATTTTCCTTTTATTGCTAATTTTAACAATTTAATGTTGATAACTTTAATTTTCATACTCTTTAATCTACATACCCGCAAAATTTCAAGTCAAATTTAAGATGAATTAAACAATCTTTGTTGTGCATATTGATATTCCCCAATTAATTAACATACATTAATTATTATGATTTTCCTGTAACTTAATAATTTAGCAAGCTCCAAGTGTACAAATAAACCTAATTAATTACATGATACATCAATCTATTTTTCACTTAAAACAAACTAGATAAACAAACATGTCAATTCTTTTGTCAAAAAAAACTTAAGTTAAAAAAATTAAAACCTTAATTAGCTTTGATTTATAATTAAAACATGATTGTAACTAATTTAATTTTGTTTTTAAACAAATTTTACCATCAACTTGTCTTAAAAGACTATGTGGAATCCAAATCTATCAAAATTACTAACCTTGTCTTCTTGCTCACCTTGATTCCTCTAATTTTTCTCCCTAACCCGCCAAATTATTATAGAGATAAGGCTGGAAATGAGAGTTGATAGCCTTTATAAAGTGTCTTAAGCAGGCATGTAAGAGATGACAAGCTCTAAGCCTACTAGCCATAAGTTTTCCACATTGCAATTTAGTTCCTCTATTTGTAGGCTTTCAGGTGAGTCCTACTCAAGTAGTGCCAAGGAAATCAGGGATCATAGTGGTGCCAAATGATAAGGGAGAAGAAGTTGCTACATGTCTCACTTCAAGTTGGAGGGTGTGTATTGATTATAGAAAATTGAATGTTGTGACAAGGAAGGATCATTTTCCATTTCCATTTATTGATCAAGTGTTGGAGGGAGTCTCAGGCCATCCTTTCTATTGTTTCTTGGACGGCTACTCCGGGTATTTTCAAATCAAAATTGATGTTGAAGACAAGGAGAAGACCACTTTCACATGTCCACTTGGAACATATGCCTACAGAAGAATGCCTTTTGGATTATACAATGCACCTGCAACATTCCAACGATGTATGTTAAGCATTTTCAGTGATATGGTGGAGTGTTGATTACTACCCAAAAAGTGCTATTTTACGCCTTTAATTCATTATGTTTTAAGCACTTTTGTGTAGTAGTTCTCTACTTTCATTCCAATTGGCATGTTAAGGACCTAGCAATGACTTCTAATCATATTTGTGGCTAGTTTTAGTGTTTTGACAGCTTTTTGGATCATTAAGACAAGCCAAGAAAAGGAGAAAAGCAAAGAGGAAAATAGAGTGAAGAAAATAGATGACAGCAGCTGCAGTCTTCCTTCGCACTTTTGGTGCACTTTCCGAAGTCTATTTTCTACATTCTATATACCATTTCAAAGCTCATGAAGTCAAGAATCCAACGCTTTAAGCCGTGTACGATTTGGAGCTAAAATGAGGAAGATATGGCCTTCGGAAGACAACTACATCAAGCTAAAGTGCGAATTTCGCACAGCAGCCCAATCAAGTGCAAATTTCGCACAACCATCCATGCATATGCGAATTTCGCACAACCAACCAAGCATGTGCGAATTTCGCACCAGCCCATGCGTCTTTGGTGCGAAATCTCCTCTGTTCTACCGACTCCACATTAGATCTTTTCTTTTGTATTTTTTGATGTAAATTCCTTTCTTATCCTTGTAATTAGCCAATCACAGGCTTTGCTTTATAAAGACTATAAGAGGGGTGGAAATCATCTCTCGAACCAGATGTTATGTTTTACACTTAGTAAAATACAGGGCTCTCTTTGCTTTCCTTTTCTCTCTACTATTTTCTTTTTCTTGGAAGCCAAACAACCTCTGAGGATGTTTTCCCAGAGGATAAGAGGCTAAACCTTTGGTTTCTTGGAGTGAAGGAAGCTAGGTGAAAAGTCCAGATGAAAAAGTGGAAAACTCTCGTGCTTTAAATATAGGTAGTTGGAGTTCATAAATGGCTTTTAAATCTAAAGTTTTGCTTTAAATCCCTTAAAATCACTTTGAATGGCCAATACATGATAAACTTTTAGGTCTCTATAGATACTTCTTGCTAGATCCACACCAGATCATTAGTTATCATGTACGAGCTATTGGAAAGTGGCTCAAGGTGAAGACCCACAGTGTCTAAAGCCATTAATGGAACTTGACTACCATTTCTATTGACTTTTTATGGATTAAATCTTCATTGTTAAACCTATACCGGTTCGGGAAACAACCATCCTTTATGTTGTTGTCCCCAATGCGAGGAGAAAATCCAGAATTTCCCACTTTGCATTCTGAACTTGATCCTAGTAACCTTTAGCTCCGGGAGACTTTCTTTCTTCCATTTTTGCTTAGTTCTATGTTAGTTTAGTTTCAAACACTAATTTCAAAACAAATTTTATTTTCTTTTAAACTTTAAGTTTTTGACAAAGGAAATCATCAGATTCAATTTCTAATCTTGAGTCTATCACTGGTACAGTGAAAACCCCTCCCAGAGTTCGACCCTAGAGCTGCTATACTATAGTAGCTTTGCTACGCTAGTATGAGGTCATAGGTTTATAAATGTTTTTGATTAAAATACCCAACTGCGCACGGATCAAAATGGCGTCGTTGCTGGGGATGGTGCCACTTTACAGTGATATGACCTTTTCAGAGTACTTGTGATTTTCATCACAAGTTTGGTGACTTTTCTTTTCCTTTTACTAACTCTTTTTATTTGTTTATTTTCCTTTGTTCATGTTTTAGTATACCTTTTATTTAGTTTTTAGTTTACCTTAATCTTTTTCTTAGAATTATTTTTCTTTTGTTTTCTTTTGTTTTCTCTATTTTTAATTCACAAATTGCTAGTTGTGCATGCCATATTGAATACGAGATAGCAGAGGAAGCCATGAACTTCATGAGTTTTGTGGCTGAAGTTTCAAGAGGATGGGATGAGCCCAACTCAAGAGAAATGGGAAGGATGAAAGCTCCTATAAATCCAAAGGGTGGAATGTACATGTTAAGTGAAGACATGGACATGAAAGCTAAGGTGGAAACAATGGCAAGGAGGTTGGAAGAACTTGAGTTGAAAAAAATGCATGAAGTCTAAGCCATTTCCAAGACACAAGCCCATGTCATGCCATGCACCATTTGCCAATCATGTGATCATGTGGTAGATGAGTGCCCAACCATCCCAGCTTTGAGGGAGATGTTAGGTGATCAAGCCAATGTTGTGGGGAAATTTAGGCCCAAAAACAATGCACCTTATGGAAACACCTATAATTCAAATTGGAGGAACCATCCAAAATTCTCTTGGAAACCACAGCCACCTCAGTACCAGCAACCTGCTCAAGCACTTCAGCAAGCCTCAAACCTTGAACAAGCTATGGTGAATCTTAGCAAGGTCATGGGAGACTTTGTTGGAGCTAAAAAATCCATCAATGCTCAGCTCAGTCAAAGAATTGACAGCGTAGAGAGTTAATTGAACAAAAGGATGGATGAAGTGCAAAATGATCTATCT
The DNA here is from genome assembly GCA_022058775.1 of Vitis hybrid cultivar. NCBI lineage: Eukaryota > Viridiplantae > Streptophyta > Magnoliopsida > Vitales > Vitaceae > Vitis > Vitis hybrid cultivar. The sequence goes on along the minus strand of JAJJMF010027915.1, from coordinate 86,483 downwards.
CATAAAATAGATAATCTCCAAGATTCAATCTCAAGGTTTGCCAACCTCAACACAATGCAAGAGAAAGAAAACTCTCATTCTCAACCTCATCAAAATCAAAAGGGTATCCATGAAATGGAGGCTAAGGAGAGTGATAAAGAGGTTGATCTGCCCACATGCAAGCTAGAGCATAAGGTAGAGAGTGAAGCAGAGAAAGAAAAGAGGGAGGAAATCAAAGGAAAGAAAAAGGGGAAAAGCATAGAGAAAGATGACTATATAGATGAAGAACCACAAAGGATAGTCATCAAGGAAGAATTGATGAAGAAACACATGCCTCCACTTTTCCTCCAAGCTTTGTATGGAAAAAAGGGAATTGGTTTCGTTGCCATCATACAAAGCAAGTCTCAAGTGGGAGATGCAAACTTCATATGGGATCCAGGCAAGCTGAATCCGGATCAATTTTTTTTTTATGGACTTAGTCTTTCTAAAGACTAGTTAGTCCATATCCTTTTCTTTTATTTTTAAACTTGTTTTGATTTTGATTTCTTGCTTTAATTTTATTTTGGTTTGATTTAACTTAGGTTTTTTGATGATCAGCGCAGGGGAAGCCAAAAACAGAGGATCCAGAGCACTTCAGGCAGTAGACCTCCACATCTCAGAGGAACATGGTTCACATTCTATCACGAGGGACTTCTGGAGATACATGTCTACTACGTAGGAAAGCTTGAAGAATGAAGTCAAGGGGAAAACAAGGGAAAACAGGGGAGAAAAGCCAAGACACAGGGAATTTCGCACCACCCAACCCCCTGGTGTGAAATTCGCACCACCCTACCCCTTTGTGCGAAATCACTTTTGTGAGCATTTTGCAAAAGCATGCTTTTGGTTCCTACCCAAAATCTCAGTGCGAAAATGCACAGGAATGCGAACATTGTGCGAAATTCGCACAACACTATTCCACTTGTGCAAAATTCGCACCACCATATCCACCTGTGCGAAATTCGCACCACCCCCATTTGGGCAACTATTGGACACATTTCGATCACTTCCCGAAGTTCATTTCATACATACTATATCTCGTTTCAAATCTTGGGAAGTCAAGAGTCCATAGATTTAAATGGTGCTCAATTTGGAGTTGAAACAAAGAAGTTATGGCCGTTTGAAGACGACTGTGCAAAGCTGAACGGAAATGCTGTAGCCGCACCCCATTTTGCTACTGTTGGACACATTTTTGGAGCACTTTATGGAGCTCAAATTATGCATACCATATTTCATTTTGAAGCTTAGGAAGTCAGGAGTCCAGTTCTTCAAACGGTGTGCGATTTGGATTTGAAATGAAGAAGTTATGGCCATTTGAAAGAGCCACAAATTTCGCATCTTGCACAAGTGAACAGTGCATTGTGCGAAATTCGCACAACACATTTCCCTTATGCAAAATTCACACCACCCTTCCCTTGTGCGAATTTTTGAGCTTCTTCATCCCTGCCCTCCCCAATCCCAAGCCTCTGAGCCTCATTTCTTTGCTCCTTTATGGCTAAGACCCGAGAAGGCTCTACCCCAGCTCCACCTGTTTCTCCTGTGCCCTCAGAGCCTTTTGCTTCAGCTGATGATTTTGATCCAGCTGATGATGCTACACCTGGAGTGGTACCTTCCATAGTTGCAGCTGAGGACCCCTCCTATCCACCAGAGGGGCCTACTACTTGATCATACGATCACTCCTCTCCCTTTTTTATTTGTATCTACATTCTATGTTTTTGGATGTGATATATATTTTGGACCACTTTTGTACTGGGATTGGATGTATTCCATGTTTATCTTGTATATTGTACTCTCTCAGTTTATATAGACATCTTCCTTTTTGTGTATATTAGCTTTTCCTTTTTATTTCCTCTACTCAACACTCTTATGTTTTTTTTCTTTTACAACATGTGGTTTCTCCTGTCTATTCAGAGTCCCTTACTATCAGGAGGTATCACTTCCTCCCTTTTATTATCACTTGCTTTTGGAACATTGGGGACAATGTTCATCCTAGTTGGGGGAAGAGTTGAGGAAGTAATTTGTTGGATTTTTGGTTAGGTTATTTTGCTAAAAAAATTTTGCACACTCTCTTTGTTTCTCAAAGATAAATTCTCAAAAGTAAATGGGAACATTAAATTCTTATCTTATTGCCATAGTCTCAGAGTTTGTATTATGCTTATTAAAGTTGATAAATTGTTGAAGCTCCTTTTGATTTCAATCTTAAGTCTTCCACTCTAATCTTTTCACACATTAGATTCCCGTTATAAGATGGAAAACTTTCTCACCCCCCTAAACTTAGGAAATTTTTTACTTAGTGCCTTTGACCTCATTCTATTAGTGTTGGGACACCTTATAAAAGGTCAATGTGTCTTATTAAAAAAAAAAATTTTTGCTTCACTTGCTTTGAAACCCGAGCAAGGTCCGAGGGGTATATGGTGAAAATCTTTGAAGCCTGGTGCCCTAAGCCTTTATTGGTTGGGAGTCACCGACCTCACTGCTCGTTACATGGGTGGATGGGTGGAGTTTTGAAAAAGGTGAGTTCTTAGCCTTTTATATGGGGTTTAGTGTTGCTAAAGTTAGAGAAAAACCTTAGTTGGGGGGAGAATATAGTTTGACATACTGTAACTGGAAACTAAGCACCTTAACACATAGATTTTTGTGGAAGATTAAGAGTTGGTCCTTTGGAAGTGGAAATTATTGTGATACTCAAATTTGCATAATGCCCACTCTTTGTATGTTGTGATAGGTAAGTTATTTGATGACTCTTGTTGATGATTGAGTTTTATATCCTCGACTTGCCATGTGAGAGTTTGATCCAATCATGCCACTTGATTATTTTTTGGAGGGATCAACATGATTTTGTAAATTATTATATTACCTATTTTTCTTTCTTTTTCTCCCTTTCATTGCTAAGGGACTAGCAATATGTCAGTTGGGGGGAGTGATTACTACCCAAAAAGTGTTATTTTGCGCCTTTAATTCATTATGTTTTAAGCACTTTTGTGTAGTAGTTCTCCATTTTTATTCCAATTGGCATGTTAAGGACCTAGCAATGACTTCTAATCATATTTGTGGCTAGTTTTAGTGTTTTGACAACTTTTTGGATCATTAAGACAAGCCAAGAAAAGGAGAAAAGCAAAGAGGAAAATAGAGTGAAGAAAATAGAGGACAGCAGCTACAGCTTCCTTCGCACTTTTGGTGCACTTCCCGAAGTCCATTTTCTACATGCTATATACCATTTCAAAGATCATGAAGTCAAAAATCCAATGCTTCAAACCGTGTACGATTTGGAGCTAAAATGAGGAAGATATGGACTTCGGAAGACAACTGCATCAAGCTGAAGTGCGAATTTTGCACAGCAGCCCAATCAAGTGCAAATTTCGCACAACCATCCATGCATGTGCGAATTTCGCACAACCAACCAAGCATTTGCGAATTTCTCACCAGCCCATGTGTCTTTGGTGTGAAATCTCCTCTGTTCTGCCGACTCCACATTAGATCTTTTCTTTTGTATTTTTTGATGTAAATTCCTTTCTTATCCCTCTAATTAACCAATCACAGGCTTTGCTTTGTAAAGACTATAAGAGGGGTGGAAATCATCTCTCGAACCAGATGTTATGTTTTACACTTAGTAAAATACAGGGCTCTCTTTGCTTTCCTTTTCTCTCTACTATTTTCTTTTTCTTGGAAGTCAAACAACCTCTGAGGATGTTTTCCCAGAGGATGAGAGGCTAAACCTTTGGTTTCTTGAAGTGAAGGAAGCTAGGTGAAAAGTCCAGATGCAAAAGTGGAAAACTCTCGTGCTTTAAATATAGGTAGTTGGAGTTCATAAATGGCTTTTAAATCTAAAGTTTTGCTTTAAATCCCTTAGAATCACTTTGAATGGCCAATACATGATAAGCTTTTAGGTCTCTGTAGATACTTATTGCTAGATCCACACCAGATCATTAGTTATCATGTACGAGCTATTGGAAAGTGGCTCAAGGTGAAGACCCACAGTGTCTAAAGCCATTAATGGAACTTGACTACCATTTCTATTGACTTTTTATGGGTTAAATCTTCATTGTTAAACCTATACCGGTTTGGGAAACAACCATCCTTTATGTTGTTATCCCCAATGCGAGGAGAAAATTCGGAATTTCCCACTTTGCATTCTGAACTTGATCATAGCAACCTGTAGCTCCGGGAGACTTTCTTTCTTCCATTTTTACTTAGTTCTATGTTAGTTTAGTTTCAAACACCACTTTCAAAACAAATTTTACTTTCTTTTAAACTTTAAGTTTTTGACAAAGGAAATCATCAGATTCAATTTCTAATCCTGAGTCTATCACTGGTAGAGTGAAAACCCGTCCCAGAGTTCGACCCTAGAGCTGTTATACTATAGTAGCTTTGCTACGCTAGTATGAGGTCATAGATTTATAAATGTTTTTGATTAATATACCCAACTGGGCACGGATCAAGTGTATTATGGAAGTTTTTATGGATGTATATGGAAGCACATTTGAGGAGCGGTTAGTCAACTTGGAAGCTGTTCTAAACCGATGCATTGAAAATGATTTAGTGCTTAACTGGGAGAAATGCCATTTTATGGTACATCAAGGAATTATCCTTGGCCACATCATCTCCAAGAAAGGCATTGAAGTTGATAAAGCAAAGGTGGAACTTATTATCAAATTGGCATCCCCTACAACTGTAAAAGTAGTAAGGCAATTCCTTAGCCATGTTGGGTTCTACAAGAGGTTTATTAAAGATTTCTCTAAACTTTCAAAGCTTCTTTGTGAACTATTGGTGAAGGATGCTAAATTTGTATGGGATGTGACTCGTATTTCCTAGCTGGTGTACATTGATTTTGGTCCTCTGATGAGAGTAATCAACAAAATTTATAACCTATATCACCATGCACTAGGATAACATAAGCTAGTATAGCATAGTGGCTCTAAGATCGTTCACTGGGAAGGGTTTTCAACTTACAACTGATACCAATTCAAAGTTGAATTGGTGCCTTTTCATTTCAAGGTTAGCTTCAAAAGAAAACATAAACTTTGGTTGAAAAAGGTTTGGTTTCACTCTAACTAAAAAGAAAGTAATGGGAATTACTTATAAAGAAAAAGCATCTCTTAGAGTTTCAGGATCACTGGAGTCAGGCTCCTCATGCAAAAACAGAGTTCCGATCACTTTGGTTCTTTTCCTCGCATTGGAGAATTAACATATAGTTCATTCTCCAACCGGTGTTGTACAGATGCTTCTCTTTTATGGATTTCAGCACTAATTCCCTCTCACTGATGCATCTTGCAATGGCTCGTGCCTCTCACCTAGCATTTGCCATTCAAGGTGATCATTAACCTTGGAGTTTCCTTCTCAAGCTCGCAAGAGATAACTAATGGATGTCTCCTTAGAGTCCAAAAGCTTACCAAGTGTTGGCAATTCTAGAAAATCCTACCTTCAAGTCACCTCCTAAAGGCTCGTCAGAGGTAAACTAGTGCATCTCAGTGGACGGAGATCACTTGCCTTACCAAGTGTTAGCCCAGGTGAATTGAAGGCGTTTTAAGTTAACTAAAAACATAGAAACCATAAACGGGTTACACTTTTTCTTTATTAACAACTGAAACAACAAAACTACCAATTCTTGCATTCGGCACCCTCCCCGGCTACCTTAACTCCAAGAGACAAAAAGCCTAGCCTCCCATTCTCCGAGGAAACATCCTCAAAGCTTGTTTGGCTAGTAAATGAAAAATACAATCAAATTGAGTAGGTAAGGCAGAGCAAAGCTATGTATTTTACTCCCTTTCAAACTATACAAAAAGTTGTCTTTGAGAACAATCTCCCGAGATATCTCTGTAATGAAAATTACAAAACAATATATATGAGGTTATTCACCCTTTTGTTCTTGCTTAATAACTAAGGAATCCTATAATTGGTGGATTATAAGGAGAAAATGGGGAATTAGACATCAAATATCTGAAGCAAAATATAAAAAAATGTCGGTCGCAAATATCTGGAAGCACTCAGGAGAAATTTCACAGGCGCACAAAATGGCTGTGAAATTTTGCAGACGTACAAGATGGCTGCGAAATAAAGGTTGATTTCACAGCCCTGCGAAATTGGCCTTCAGCTTGGTGTAATTAGCTTCCAATGGATCTAACTTCTTCATTTCAACTCCGATTCATGTACCGTTTAAAGCGTTGGGTTGATGACTTCCCAAGCTTCGAAACGACATATAGTATACATCAAATGGGCTCCAGGAAGTGCTCCAAAAGTTTCAAACAGTTGATGTCCTCTTGAATTCTTCATGTTAGATTCCTCTGTTTTTCCTCCTTGCATTCTTGATTTGCTTATGGCAAAATTGCTTTGCTATGGATTCCATAGAACTCTCCTTAATCTTGGATTGCTTTGGTGATCAAATTACTATCAAAAGCACCAAAACTTACACAATTTGATTAGAAACAATTGCAAAGGTACTTAATATGCTAATTGGGTTAAAAGGTAATAACTACTACTCAAAAGTGTTTAAAAGAGTTAATTACAAGCTATCAAATAGCACTTTTTGAGTAGTAATCACTCCCCCCAACCGACATATTGCTAGTCCCTTAGCAATAAAGGAGAGAAAAAATAAACTAAATAGTAATATACTTTACAAAATCATGCTGGTCACTTCAAAAAAAATTTTAAGTGGCATGATGATCAAGCTCTCATATGGGACATTAAAGATATAAAACTCAAACTTCAGCAAGAGTTATCAAATACTTTACCTAATCACAATTCATAAAGAGAAGGTATTATGCAAATTTAAGCTTTAAAAGAGTTTCCACTGCCAAAGGGTCAAACCTTACTCTTCCACAAAATTTGATTTGTGCCCACTTGGTGTCTCAGCTGATTCATGTCCAGTTGGTGCTCCTTGATTGAGGGAGTAATCAACAAAATTTATAACCTATTACACCATGAACTAGGGTAGTAAAGACAAAGCTACTATAGCATAGTGACTCTAGGATCGTTCACTGGGATGGGTTTTCACTTCACAATTGATATTAATTCAAAGATGAATTAGTGTCTTTTAATTTCAAGGTTAGCTTTAAAAGAAAACATAATCTTTGGTGGAAAAAGCTTTGGTTTTAAACTAACCAAAAATAGTAATTGATTTTACTTACAAAGAAAAGTGTTTCTTGGAGTTTAGATCACTAGGTTCAGATTCCTTGTACAAAAAGGGAGTTCCGGTCACTTGTTTCTTTTCCTCGCATTAGAGAATTAACATATAGTTAATTCTCTAACCGGTGTGGTACAGATGCTTCCCATTAATGGGTTCAAACACTAAATTCCTCTCACTTATACATCTTGCAATGGCTCGTGCCTCTCACCTAGCATTTGCCATTCAAGGTGATCTTTAACCTTGGATTACCCGTCAAAAGCTCGCAAGAGATAACTAATGGATGTCTCCTTAGAGTCCAAAAGCTTACCAAGTGTTGGCTATTCTAGAAAATCCTACCTTCAAACCACCTCCCAAAGGCTCACAAGAGATAAACTAGTGCATCTCAATGGATGGAGATCACTTGCCTTACCAAGTGTTGGCCCAGGTGATTTAAAGGCGTTTTAAGTTAACTAAAAAGATAAAAACCATTAACGGGTCACACTTTCTCTTCATTAAAAACTAAAACAACAAAACTTCCAATTTATGCATTTGGAAACTTACCTGGCTTTCTTCACTCCAAGAGACAAAGAGCCCAGCCTCTCATCCTCTGAGGAAAAATCCTCATAGTTTGATTGGCTAGAAAGAAAAAGAATGAGAAAACAAAAATATATATATAAAGCAGAGCGAGTGCTCTGTATTTTACTTCCTTTCCAAAACTGTACAAAGGATGCGTCTCTGAGAACAAGCTCCTGAGATATTCTCATTATATCATGAAGATTACAAACTATATATAAGGGGTTATTCACCCTTTGTTTTTACTTAAAGACAAAGGAATCCTATGATAGGTGGGTTACAAGGAGACTTTGGGGATTTAGACATCAAATATCTAAAGCAAAATATCTCAAAATGTCGGTTGCACATATCGGGAAGCTTCAGGAGAACACCGTGGCACTGTGCAAAATGGTTGTGAAACTCTCCGGGTAAGCGCTATCAGCAGATCCAGATATGTCTGATTGAGGAAGTTGAAACGCCCACCTTTCCCATCCGGCGTTAGGCGCCGGATGTGAAATATCCGGAGAAAGTGGAACGTCACCCGGACAGAATTCCGGATGTGGGATATCCGGAGAAGATGGAACATCGCAAGGCGGACCGTCTGCGTGTGCATGGTGTAGGGACCCATTCGGAACAACTCCATCCGGATTCCCCAAGAGGACATGCAGCGCGCTCCGCTATCCGGACTCCTTCAAGGAGAAGCACACAACACTCGCGATCATCACACCCGGACGATAGCATATCCTATCCGGATATGTTGTCCGGATCATTGATTAAAGTGCACAAGCCTTGCTACGTCATTCCGACAGCCTGCCACAGCCCATGTTCTGCCGCCCTCCGATGGTGTGTCCGGATTTGCTTATGGCAAAGGACTTCAAAGCTTCGGTTCTTCATGTTTCTGAGCTTTCCATTGCTTTTCCATGGATTCCAAAGAACTCTCCTCAATCTTGGATTGCTTTGGCGATCAAATTACTAACAAAAACACCAAAACTTACGCAAAGTAATTAGAATTGATTGCAAGGGTCCTTAATATATTAATTGGGTTAAAAGGTGATAACTACTACTCAAAAGTGTTTAAAAGAGTTAATTACAAGCTATGAAATAGCACTTTTTGAGTAGTAATAAAAAATCTAAGTGTTAGTTGATAGCTTCCAAATATAGTATGCTGATACGTTCCCAATTGCTGTCTCGGCTGATTCATATCCTCTCAATGGTCCCTGACAGTGGTGCCATTTGATTCGTGTCCAGCTGGTGTCCCTTGATTGTGGTCCTCAGAAGGGAGTAATCAACAAAATTTATAACCTATTACACCATGTACTAGGATAGCCTTAGCTAGCATAGCATAGTGGCTATAGGGTAGTTCATTGGGATGGGTTTTCACTTCACAATTGATATTAATCCAAAGCTAAATTGGTGTTTTTTCATTTCAAGGTTAGCTTTAAAAGAAAACATAATCTTTGGTGGAAAAAGGATTGGTTTTAAGCTAACCAAAAATAGTAGTAACTGATTTTAATTACAAAGAAAAGTGTTTCTTGGAGTTTCAGATCACTAGGCTCATGTTCCTTATAAAAAAAGGGAGTTCCGGTCACTTGTTTCTTTTCCTCGCATTAGGGATTTAACATATAGTTCTTTCCTGAACCGGTGTGGTACAGATGCTTCCCTTTAATGGGTTCAAATGTTAAATCCCTCTCACTGATGCATCTTGCAATGGCTTGTGCCTCTCACCTAGCATTTGCCATTCAAGGTGATCCTTAACCTTGGATTTCCTGTCTTAGGCTCGCAAGAGATAACTAATGGATGTCTCCGTGGAGTCCAAAAGCTTACCAAGTGTTGGCTATTCTAGAAAATCCTACCTTCAAATCACCTCCCAAAGGCTTGCAAGAGATAAACTAGTACATCTCAATGAACGGAGATCACTTGCCTTACCAAGTGTTGGCCCAGGAGATTTAAAGGGGTTTTAAGTTAACTAAAAAGATAAAAACCATTAACGGGCCACACTTTCTCTTCATTAAACACTAAAACAACAAAACTTCAAATTCTTGCATTTGGAAACTTACCCGGCTTTCTTCACTCCAAGAGACGAAGAGCCTAGCCTCTCATCCTCTGAGGAAAAATCCTCAAAGTTTGATTGGCTAGAAATAAAAAGTAAATAATATACAATACAATCAAAACGAGAAGGTAAAGTAGAGCAAAGGCTCTGTATTTTACTTCCTTGCAAAATTGTACAAATGATGCATCTGAGAGCAAGCTCCCGACTCCATTCTTTAAAGAAAATTACAAACTATTTATAAGAGGTTATTCACCCTTTGTTCTTACTTAAAGACTAAGGAATCCTATGATAGGTGGGTTACAAGGAGAGTTTGGGGATTTAGACATCAAATATCTAAAGCAAAAAATCTCAAAATGTCGGTCGCAAATATCGGGAAGCTTTAGGAGAACTTCCACAGCAAGAGGGCTACGAAATTTCGCAGCAAAAGGATAACATTTTCACAGCCCAAGGCTGATTTCGCAATCGTGCGAATTTTTCCTTCAACTTGGAGTGATCGGCTTCCAATGGCTGTAACTCCTTCATTTCAACTCCGAATTGTGCACCATTTGAAGCATTGGATTGTTAACTTCCTAAGCTTCAAAACGATATATAGCATGCATAAATTGAACTCCAAAAAATGCTCCAAAAGTGGCTGACATGACTGTCATCTAGAATGCTTCATGTTAGATTTCTCTTTGCTTCCCCTTCTTGCATTCCGGATTTGCTTATGGAAAAGGACTTTAAAGCTTCGGTTCTTCATGTTTATGAGCTTTCCATTGCTTTGCCATGGATTCCAAAGAACTCTCCTCAATCTTGGATTGCTTTGGTGATCAATTTACTAACAAAAACACCAAAACTTACACAAAATGATTAGAAATGATTGCAAAGGTCCTTAAAATGTTAATTGGGTTAAAAGGTAATAACTACTACTCAAAAGTGTTTAAAAGAGTTAATTACAAGCTATAAAATAGAACTTTTTGAGTAGTAATCATATGCTAAACTAATCTCTCCCCCCAACCTAGTTCTTTTCCAACACTTAGCAAATTGACCAAATTCAATAGGCTAAGAATGCACCCTTTTATTTCACACTTTTTTTTTTCATTTTAGGAGTACAAGGCTTAAAAGTATTCTTTTCTAAATTGTCCATGTAACGGGGGTCTATCGATGGCTCCCAACCAATTAAGGTTTAGGGCATCAAGCTTTAAGGATCTTTCAACTACTAACTCCTCGGATTTTACCCCGGACTTTTGAGAATGAATTTTAATACCCAAGCACCTACAGTATGTTAAACTCCACCTATTCACCCTTGTAACGAGCATTGAGATCGGTGACTCCCAACCAATGAAGGCTTAGGGCACCAGGTTTTAAATATTTTAACCATATACCCCTCAGACCTTGCTCGGGTTTCAAGGCAGGCAAACATTTTTCTTTCTTTTTTTTTTTTTCCAAAAGCTCATTGGCCTTTTATAAGGTGTCCCAACACTATTAAATGAGGTCAAAGGTACCAAGTCTAAATTTTCTTAAGTCAAGAGGGAAATAGTTTTTCATCTTATAATCGGAACCTATTGTGCACAATGTGTGAATAGCTTAAAGTGGAAGAACTAAGGTTGAATTCAATAGACGTTTCAACAGTTTATCAACTTTAATAAGCATAATACAAAATCTAACAAGTAAAAACAAAAATTCGATTTCTCTTATTTTAATTTGAGAATTTTTTCTTAATAACCATGGAAAGTAGAATAAAAAATTTTAAAAAATTTTAAAATTAAACAAAAATAAACTAAATTACCAAAATACTTAGTATTAACAACAAGAAAAAAACTTCCTTCCTCAACTCTCCCCCCAACTAAGCTGAACATTGTCCTCAATGTGGCATGAGCGATTGAAATTACAGGGAGGAAGTGGTGCCTCCTGAGTGATATGAAGTTCGAGTAGAATAGGAGAAACCACATGTTTCAAAAACAACAAAAGACATGAGTAGAGGAATTAAAATAAATTAATGCTAAGAGTGCTAAAAAATTGATAGATTTGTATTACTTCATGAAAGTACAATATAAAGGAAAATAAGTAATACAACCAATCCCAATATATAACATAATCAAAAGCATGGGATTACAAGCAACTTTAGTAAGGAAATACATAAAGAAAATACATAAAGAAAAGAATGGAAATGATCAGATAGATGGAAGATGATGATGGCTCAGGTGGATGTCTCTGCATCTCCTGTAGTAGGCTCCTCAGAGTGTAAAGCCTGCTCTACGAAATGAGGGGCCTGTGATGGCTCTATAGGCTTTGAGAGGATAGGAGTGGGCCGCTCAGGAGCTGATGGAATATCCAGATGATGCTGAATCTGCCTCAGGATGGCAGTATGCTGAGTCTGAGTGGCAATAATCTGCTCCTGATGAGCACGAAGAGCTATCATCTCCTGAGTAAGGATGCTCTGAGAAGTGGTCAATGCCTGCAAAGTGTGGCAGAGACCTCTGTACTCGGAAATGGATATGGCAATCCTAGGCTCAGATGAAGGAGAGGGCTCTGATGTAGTTGGAATAACAAGGGGAGTCCGTGGTGTGGCAGGAAGAGCAGAGGGTGTAACCTCTGGTATAAGCTCTGTAGAGGCTCCCATGTCAACTAGTATCTCTACCAGCTGTGGCTCAACTAGCTGTTGTGGATGTGGAATCTCTGGATGCTCTGCTCTAGCTGGGCCTCCCGGCTCTGCACTATATGTTGTCATATTCGTCCAATTTTTGAGAGTGAATATCTCTCGGCATATGCGTTTGCGCTTAAGCTGAGGGTCAGATGGATACCTCAAGTGCTCCAGAATCTGACATAGCAATCTGGGGAAGAGAAGTGGAATAGCATCCGCTCTAAGCAGCTTCTTCCTATGGACCTTCTCTTCAAAATACAGAAGAGTGGTCATAATGAGGTGATGAGGGCCAAAGAAGAATCCCTCAGATATCCTAAATAATGCCTCAAGTAAAACTCCTCTCCTCTGCACCCAATGCTGAAGTGGATAGATGTTATGGCGCAGGAGTGCATCGATGAAAAACATGCTAGGAGGGAGCTCCTTCCTGAACAGATACTGATGTGAGGATGCTCCTCTGGAGATAATATGAACTATGTTGCTCTAGCCATGGCCAAGACAATAGGAGCCCATGTTGCGTCTCCATCAGCTCGTAATCCAAGGCCAAGAGCTTCACCTACACGAGATTCCACGTCCGAGGCTCTACAGGCCTCTATCATTCCACATTCTGAGGGTGGAGTGCAATCTCGCCCACCTCAGTGCAGGAACGAGACGAGGAGACCACCCACTACACTTGGGGCAAGCACTTCGCGCCCCAATAAATTAGTTTATCGCCTTCCTACAAAGAAAGCTAGAGTTTCAGGCCCAAGAGAGTCATCTGCACCTCCACAGCCTCAGCCACCTACTACAGAGTCTCAGATTCCTTCTGGGATGACACCAAAAGCAATTATCAGGCGACCTATGGTTACACAACCACTTATTGAGGGAAATTTGGATTATTGAGCCAGGCCATTCCACTCTGAGCTATGTTTTGATATGGAGACGTTCAGACAACAGCCAGAGCTTAGAGATTCATTCTACCTACTGCAGAGATACCATATGGAGCACCTGATGACTCCTAGGGACTTCTTGTATCCCAGAGTAGCACTAGACTTTTATTAGTCTATGACTACTCGTCGCGTCCGGGATCCTACTGTCATCCACTTCACTATTGATGGACCCCATGGTATCATTTGAGATAGACACATTGCAGAGGCCCTGCATATTCCATATGAGCCTGTGAGTCCAGCAAATTTCAAAGAGTGGTCTCATTTTTCTTAGAGGGACATGGTCTGTATATTGTCCAAGGAGACCTCTACATGATCATTTCTTCATAGGAAGGAGCTTCCACCTGGGATGCTCCTTCTAGATGTGGTGCTGCACTCCAACATATTTCCACTTCAGCATATGGTGCAGATGAGATGAGCTATATTAGAGGCTTTATTCCGGATATCAGAGGGTTTCTACTTTGGCCCTCATCATTTGATTATGATCTCTCTTCTCCACTTTGAAGAGAAAGTCCACAGGAAGAAGCTCCAGAAAGCAGATGCCATTCCATTACTTTTTCCCAAGCTGCTATGTCAGATATTAAAGCATTTGGGCTATCCTTTTGAGCCTTAGCTTGAGCGCTGTCGCATTTGTCGAGAGTTATTCACTCTCGACAAATGGAATCATTTAACGACTTATGTTGCACCTCCAGAGCCACCACATGATGAGCAGCTACCACAAGCGCAATAGGCATAGCAAGCTGAGATACCTACAAAGATCATACCACCTGCCCCTATAGTGCCCACACCTGAGGTTACATCTTCTGCTCCTCCTACTATGCCTGAAGCTCCATCAGCTGTACCAGCTACATCAGCACCTCCTCCATCTGAGTCTTCTATCACCATATCCAGTTTAGAGTTTAGAGGCTTATATCAAACATTGCAGACATTGAGCACCACTCAAGGTGCTCTTTTCCAGCAGATGACAGTCATACATGCACGTCAGGATCAGCTTCTTGCCATGCAAACCCAGTATACTGCCATCCTTAGTCAGATACAGCAGCATATGGGTATTTGGCCATCACCTGAGCATGATATGCATAGCCCATCAGAGCTTATAACTCCATCTGAGGAGGCTACTCCAACAGAGCTGACTATACCTCATGAGGAGACTACTACAGCAGAGGTCGAGACTCCGATCCAGAGCACTTAGGAGACCACAATAGAGTCATCATCTCCACATGATCCTCCCACCACTACTTGATCATCTATCTACTTTTTGTATTTACTTATTATAGTAGAACTCTTAATCCCATGTTTTTTTATGTTTTATATGCTAGGATTGAATGTATTACTAGTGCATATTTCATATTGTACTTTCTTAAAGTAAAACATATCCATCATTTTTTAGTATACTTGGCATATTTTTATTTTATTTCCTCTACTCATTTTTTTTTCTTGAATCATGTGGTTTCTCCTATATAATTCAGACTCTATTCCACTTAGGATGTACCACTTTCTCTCTTTATTTTCAATTGCTCTTCAAACATTAAGGGTAATGTTCAGCATGGTTAGGGGGAGTTAAGGGAGGAAGTATTGTTTATAATGCTAGGTTATAAATGGTAATTCAGTTACTTTTTGTTTAAATTTAATTTTTTTTTTAATACTCTTCATGGTTATCAAGGAAAAATTCTCAAAATGAAATGGGAGAAATTGAATTTTTTGTCCTTTTACTTGACTTAGAGTTTGTATTATGTTTATTAAAGTTGATGAATTATTGAAACTTCTATTGAATCCAACCTTATTTTGTCCACTTTAAGCTTACCACACATGTGCACACTAGGTTTCGATTATAAGATGAAAAACTATTTCACCCGTTGACTTAAGAAATTTTAGACTTCGTACCTTTGACCTCATTTTAATAGTGTTGGGACACCTTAGAAAAGGCCAATGAGCCTTTGATGTTTTACTTTCATTGAAACTCGAGTAAGGTCTGAGGGGTATATGGTGAAAATCTTTAAAACCTAGTGCCCTAAGCCTTCATTGGTTGGGAGTCACCGACCTCAATGCTCATTACAAAGGTGAATAGGTGGAGTTTAACATATTGTAGGTGCTTGGGTATTGAATTCCAATCTTAAAAGTCCGAGGTAAAATCTGTGGAGTTAGTGGTCGAAAGATCCTTGAAGCTTGATGCCCTAAACCTTAATTGGTTGGGAGTCGTCGATGGACCCCCATTACATGGACAATTTAGAAAAGAATACCTTTAAGCTTTGTACTCCTATAAGAAAAAAATGTGAAATAAATGAGGTGCGTTCTTAGCCTATTGGAGATTGTCAGCTTGCTAAGGTTTGAAAAAGAGCTAAGTTGGGGGGAAGAGATTAGTTCAGCATACTATATTCGGAAACTAATAAGTAACACTTAGATTTTTGTGTAAGAGTAAGGATTGACCCTTTGGGAGTGGAAATTCTTTTAAAGTTTAAATTTGCATAATGCATTATCTTTATGAATTGTGATTAGGCAAGTTATTTGATAACTCTTGTTGAAGTTTGAGTTTTATACCTCTAATGTTCCATGTGAGAGTTTGATCTCATGCCACTTGAATTTTTTTGGAGTGATCAGCCTGATGTTGTAAATTATAGTACTATTCATTTTTATTTTTCTCTCCTTCATTGCTAAGGGACTAGCAATATGTCGGTTGGGGGGAGTGATTACTACTCAAAAAGTGTTATTTTATAGCTTGTAATTAACTCTTTTAAACACTTTTGAGTAGTAGTTATTACCTTTTAACTCAATTGGCATGTTAAGGACCCTTGCAATCGTTTCTAATCAAATTGTGTTAAGTTTTGGTGTTTTGATAGCTTTTTTATCACCAAAGCAATCCAATAATGAGGGAAATCTTTGTATAGTTCATGGCAACACAAGTTGAAGCTCAAATTCATGAAGAAACTAAGCTTTAGAGCTTCATAACCCTTTGCTAAAGCTAAACGAGGATGCAAAGAAGAAAATCACAGAAGAAATCAACCATCCAGCAATTTCGCAAGTTGTGGAATTCAACTTGCGAAATTTTCGCACCTTACGAAATAGGAAGAGGAAACGAATTGTTGTAGGACAGAAAGCTGATAAGTTGTAGGATAATTTCGCAACTTGCGAAATTTTCACAAGTTGCATTTGAACTTGCGAAATCCACTTGTAATCTGAGATATTTGCGCACCGACTCTGCTTGATATTTATCTTTAGATATTTGTGTGTAAATCCCTATTTTCTCCTTGTAACCCACCAATGACAAGTTTTCTTGCTGGGAAGTTAGTAGAAGGGGTGAATAACCTCTCTATATAATATCTATTGTAATTTTCTTTTAAAAAGGGATCTCTTGGGAGTTTCTCTCGGATAGACAAACTTTGTATAGTTTTTTCAGAAAGTGATACACAGAGCTTTGCTTTGCCTTACCTACTCATTTTGTTTTCTATTTTATTTTTATTTTCAGCAAATCAAACTCTAAGGATGTTTTCCCAGAAGATGAGTGGCTAGGCTTTTTGTTTCTCGGAGTAAAGGAAGCTAGGTAAGGTTTCGAATACAAAAGTGGAAGTTGCATTGTTTCAGTTTTTAATGAAGAGAAAGTGTGACCCATTAATGGTTTTTATCTTTTTAGTTAACTTAAAATCCCTTAAAATCACCTGGGTTAACACTTGGTAAGGCAAGTGGACTCCGTCCATTGAGTTCCACTAGTTTATCTCTTGCGAGCCTCTGGGAGTTGGTTTAAAGGTAGGATTATCTAGAATAGCCAACACTTGGTAAGCTTTTGGACTCCCAGGAGACATCCATTAGTTATCTTTTGCGAGCTTTTGACGGGTAATCCAGGGTTAAGGATCACTCTGAATGGCCAATACCAGGTGAGAGGTATGAACCATTGCAAGATGATTCAGTGACAGGGATTTAGTGTTTGATACCATGAAGGGGAAGCATTTGTACCACATCGGTTCGGGAAATAACTATATGTTAAATCCCCAATGCGAGGAAAAGATCCAAGTGACCGGAATCTCCCTTTTTGTATAAGGAACCTGAGCCTAGTGATTTAAAACTCCAAGAAGCACTTTTCTTTGTAAGTAATTTTAGTTACTTTGTTTTTTGTTTCACTTAAAAACCAACCTTTTCACACATACTTATGTTTTCTTTTAAAGCTAACCTTGAAAAGAAAAAACGCCAATTCAGTTTTTCAACTCATATCAATTGTAATTTGAAAACTCATCCCTGTGGACGATCCTAGAGTCGTTATGCTATGGTAGCTAATGCTACCCTAGTATATGGTGAAATAGGTTTATAAATTTTGTTGATTACTCTCATTTGAGGACCAAAATCAGAGTACACCAGTTGAATGAACACCAATCAACAGGGCATACACCAACTGGGCACGAATCACTCATGAACCAAAGTCGTTCATGTGAACCACAACTTAGAGCTGTTGATTGCGTCTAAAGCCCTAAGCTCATGACGTAAAGTGCCTCATGTATTCGATAGCCCTTAGTTGTTCAAAGTGTCCAAAGCCCTGAGCTCAAGACCTAGAGTCTTTCATGTCATTCACAGCCTATAGCAGTTCATAGCATCTAAAGCCTTCAGCTCATGACCCATAGTCATTCAAGTCATCTACAACCTTGAGTTGTTCATAGCATTTAGAGGCTTGAGCTCATGACCTAGAGATTTTGAAGTCATCCACATCCATGAGTTTCTCATAGCATCTAGAGCCCTAAGCTCACGACCTAGAGTCGTTTATGTCAACCACAACCCTAAGTTGTTAATAGCATCTTGAGCCCTAAGCTCATGACCTATAGTCATTCATGTCAACCACAACCCAACATTGTTCACAAAATTTAGAGCCATGAGCTCATGACTTAGGGTAGCCCATGTTATCCACAACCCTGAGTTATTCTTAGCATCTAAAGCCCTGAGCTCACAACCCAAGGTCGTTCACGTCAATTAGAGCCTAGAGTTGTTCATAGCATCTAGGGCCCTATCCTCGTGAGCTATAGTGGTTCATGTGATCAACAACCCTGAGTTGTTTATAGCATATAGATCCCTGAGCTCAAGACTTGTAGAAGCTTATGTCTTTGATCGTCCTAAGCTATTCATAGTATTTAAAGCCCTGAGCTAACGACCTAGAGTCTTTCATGTTAATGATTCATCCCTAATTGGTGTACTCTTGATTCAATCCTTACACGGGAGTTATCAACAAAATTTATAAACCTAATTCACCATATATTAAGGTAGCATAACTAGCATAGCATAGTGGTTCTAGGATCGTCCACAGGGATGGGTTTTCATTTCACACATGATATTAGTTTAAAGAATTGGATTTGTGTTTTTTCTTTTATAAGTCAGCTTTAAAAGAAACATAATGATGGTTGAAAAAGGTTTGGTTTTAAGCTAACCAAAAATAGTAACTGAGTTTAATTACAAATAAAAGGTTTCTTGGAATTTCAGGTCACTAGGTTCAGGTTCCGCATACAAAAGAGTAGACTCCGGATCTTTTCCTCGCATTGGGGATTTAACCTATAGTTATTTCCCAAACTGGTGTGGTACAGTTACTTCCCATTAATAGTTTCAAACACTAAATCCCTCTCACTGATACATCTTGCAATGGCTCATACATTTCACCTAGTATTTGCCATTCAAGGTGATCCTTAACCTTGGATTACCCTTCAAAAGCTTGCAGGAGATAACTAATGGATATCTGCAGGGAGTCCAAAATCTTACCAAGTGTTGGCTATTCTAGGTAATCCTACCTTTAAACCACCTCTCAGAGGCTCACAAGAGATAACTAATGGATCTCTATGGATTGAGTCTGAAAAACTTACCAAGTTTTGGCCCAAGTGATTATAAGGGATTTTAAGTTAACCAAAAATATAAAAACCATTACCGGGTCACAACTTCCTCTTCATTAAAAACTAAAACAAGCAAAACTCCCACTTTTGTATCTGGATCCCTTACCTAGCTTCCTTTAGTCCAAGAAACAAAAATTCTGGCCACTCATCCTCTAGGAGAACATCCTCAGAGATTGTTTAGCTAGAAAGAAAATACAATCAAAGTGAGTAGGTAAGGCAGAGCAAAGCTCTGTATATTTCTTACTAAAAATGTACAAGTGATCCCCCCAAGAATTTCTTCCGAGATTTTGAGATAGATCTTACAAAAAGAGATATGTTAAGACATATAGAGAGAGGTAATTTTAACCCCTCAATTAGATATCCTAAATATCTAAAAAGATCTTTAGCTGATTACAGTGAGAGAATAGATAATTACACAAAATATCTTGAGATAAAAATCTAACGGAGTCGGTGCAAAAATATATGAAGATTTCATGAAGACTTTGCAAGGTTGCAAAAATTTGGCTTCTTATGTCTGTGGGTAATGACTTCAGAATAAGCTTTGAGGGCTCCTCCTTAATGGCTTCTTATGTCTCCTCCTTATTGAATAAAGGGAGAATTTCTTCCCTCAACTTCAAAAGAGGCAGAGTAGCAAGCAAATCTAAGGGTTTAGGTAACCCTTGATCAAGATCCCCAAAACTCTCGTTCAAATCTTCTAGCATCTTCTGATCACAATGCTCTTCCACTAAGTTGCCAATCATGCATACCTCTTCTAGTCCTTCTTCTTTTTCCAAATGGAATTATTTATTGCATATATAGAAGATATTGAGCTCCAACATCATGTTGCCAAATGTAAGTTGTATGACTCCATTCCTACAATTAATGATAGCATTTGATGTAGCTAGGAATGGTCTTCCAAGTATGATAGGAATACAGTTAGTTCCTTTGGCAATCGGGTCCGTATGAAGAACAACAAAATCCACTAGGTAGTAGAATTGTCAACTTGAACTAATATATCTTCAATCATACCTCTTTGAATTTTCATAGACCTATCTACTAGAGATAGAGTGATTGATGTTGGATTCAACTCTCCAAGTCCCAATTGCTTGTAGACAGAGTAGGGTAGCAAATTCACACTTGCTCCCAAGTCCAACAAAGCGTTCTCCACACACGTCTCTCCAATCATCACTAAGATGGTAGGACAGCCTGGATCTTTGTATTTCACTATGGACTTGCACTGTATAATGGAACTTACTTGCTCAATTAAGAAGGCCTTCTTACTCACATTTAACCCTCTTTTTATAGTGCATAAGTCCTTCAGGAATTTTGCATAAGTCGAAACTTGTTTGATCATGTCTAGCAAAGGGATGTTAACTTTCACTTGCCTCAACACTTCAAGAATTTTTCATGCTTTGTTGATTCCCTTTTTGCTATGCAAAGCTTGTGGGAATGGTGGAGGCATGTGCTTCTTTATCATTTCTTCTTAGTTGATGGTCCTCTTTGGTTTTTCATTCACAGTAGCTTCAAGGTCCTCATTCGTTGTACTGTTCCCTTTCCTTTTTCCTTTGATTTCCTTCCTCTTTTCTTTCTCTGCTTCACTCTTTGGTTCATGTTCTGGCTTAGATGTAGGCTAATCAACCTCTTTACCACTCCTTAGAGTGATCATTGCTTTGAATTCCCTCACCTGGGAAGATTCTCCCTCCTGAGCCTCCACTTCATGGATACCCTTAGGATTTTAATGAGGTTGAGAAGGAAATTTTACTTTCTCTTGCACTGTGTTGAGATTGGTAAGCCTTGAGATTGAGTACTGGAGATTATCTATCTTTTGAGATAGATCATTTTGTCTCCCATCCATCTTTTTGTCTAAATTGTCAATTCTTTGACTGAGCTGAGCATTGATGGATTTTTGGTCTCCAATAAAATCTCCCATGACCTTGCTAAGATTCACAATGGCTTGTTCAAGATTTGAGGCTTGCGGGGGTGCTTGGCCAGGTTGCGTGTACTGGGGTTCCCTTGGCTTCCACGAGAAATTCGGATGGTTCCTCCAATTTGAATTGTAGATGTTGCCATATGAAGCATTGTTATTGGGCTTAAATTGTCTAATAACATTTGCTTAATCCCCAAACATTTCTCTCACAGCTGGCATCGTATGACACTCCTCCACCAAGTGCTCAAAAGATTGACAAATGGAACACGACATAGCTTGCATTGGTACTTCTAAAATGGCCTGTACTTCACGTATCTTCTTCACTTCTAACTCTTCCAATCTTCTTGCCATAGCTACAAATTTTGCTTTCACATCAGTGTCTTCACTTAACGTATACATCCCAGCCTTAACATTAGAAGCATTAGGTTGAGACTTCATTCTTCCCACTTCTCTAGCATTCGGCTCATTCCATCCTCTTGAAACTTTAGCCATATAACTCAAGAAATCTATGGCTTCCTCCGGATTCTTACTCATGAAGTATCCTCCGCACATCATTTCTAAGAGTTTCTTCATTGAGGAAAACATACCGTCGTAAAAATAGCTCACCAATAGCCATGTATCAAAGCCATGGTGAGGACAAGCATTGATAGATTCCATGTATCTCTCCCAATATTCATAGAATTTCTCATTATCTTTAGCAGAGAAATTTGAAATTTGCTTTTTCAAGCCATTGGTCATATGAGTCGGGAAAAATTTCTTGAGGAATCCAGCTTGCAAATCAGTCCAAGATCGGATACTCCTTGGCCTTAAAGAATTAAATCAAATCTTGGCCTTATCCTTCAGGGTGAAAAGAAATAGCTTGAGCCTCATCAAGTCGATTGAAGCTCCTCCTTCTCAAAAAGTATTACAAAGATCCTCAAATTCCTTGATATGCGTGTAAGGATTCTCACTTTCCATCCCATGGAAAGTAGGTAGAAGTGGCACAATATGTGGTTAGATCACTAGCTGCTCTGTAGGTGGCACTATACATGACAGTGCACTCATATGAGATGGATGCATGCGGTCCCTCATGGATTGGTATGCGTTG
The DNA here is from genome assembly GCA_022058775.1 of Vitis hybrid cultivar. Lineage (NCBI taxonomy): Eukaryota > Viridiplantae > Streptophyta > Magnoliopsida > Vitales > Vitaceae > Vitis > Vitis hybrid cultivar. The sequence continues at coordinate 64,370 of JAJJMF010027915.1, read as the reverse complement.
ATATTCTCCTCTGGAGCATGTTGACTATGGTGATCTTTAGGTGTAGCTTCCATGGCTTTCACACTCAATTCCAACTCTTTTTTTTGAAGATTTTTTATTTTCACAAGTCTTTCCTCACTATGAACCCTCACCCGATCCACCGACCAGCGCGACTCACTATTTTTTAAAAAAAAAGTAAAAGGGAAAGCTGATTTTTGAGTTTTGAAAAATTCGTCCTAGTGAGGAACAGTTTTGTTTGGAGTCGCCACTTACTTTTTATTTTTATTTTTAAATGGGGAAATTTTAAGTAAGAACAGAAACCCCAGCATGACTCTAATCAGGAAAAAAAGGGTCTACGAAAACTAGATTCTGGGCTCGGGGATCAGGTTACCTATCGTGAAGGTACCTCACGCGAGGTAGCACCCCTCTAGGCCCGGAACTCGGTCTCTACTGATGAACTAGGTATATGGGAGCATATGGGAGCATATGGGAGCATATGGGTCAAAGATCAAACAAACCTTAGGCTAAACAAATGATATGAATCACATAGACCCGCCTAGTATTTAGCATGCACATACACTCAACAAGTAAAAATCAGAGTGCATACCTGAGGTCCCCAGCCATGCGCTGCAAGGAAAAGATGAGGTAAAAAAAACACAAGCATGTAGTAGGCATTCATGATCAAGCATCAAAGTTCACGCTTAAAGAGGAAGTGAATCGAAATGGTGGCACCTAATTATTTATTTCCTTACATATTCCCTCAAACAACAATTCACTAATCTCCAACATCAAATCAAACCAGACTTACCTGACCCCTAATGCCTCTAGCTCTGAAGTGGGTCTATTCTGATTCAGTTTAGAGCCCATTTAAAACTCTAATGGAGGCCTACAGGTGTCTCGGAACCTAAGGGCTCAAGCCATAACAAAAATAAGTGTCAAAACATACTAAAACGGGGCTGATCATGTAGGGACTGTTGGACCGGTTCCTGACTGGTTCAACCAGTTGAGAAAAAATTCTGAAATTTTTAATAGTAGATTCCCCAAAGAATAAAGAATCCAACAAAAGCAATGGTGCTCAATTCCGAGCCCGAATGAAAGAGAATCGGCTAAAACAAGGCAACACATTTATAAAACAGGGTTGGACATGAAGGACCTGTTGAGCCGGTTCCCAACCAGTCCAAATGGTTGAGAAAAATTCTGAAATTTTAACAATATATTCCCCAAAGAATAAAGAATCCAAAACGGCGCTCAATTCCGAGCCCAGATGAGGGAGAACCGGCCAAAACAAGGCAACATGTTTATAAAACAGGGTTTGACATGCAGGACTTGTTAAACCGGTTCCCAATTGGTTCAACTGGTTGAGAAAATTTCTAAAATTTTAACAGTAGATTTCCCAAAGAATAAAGAATCGAAAAAAAGCAGCAACGCTCAATTTCGAGCCTAGATGAGGGAGAATCGGCCAAGATAAGGCAACATGTTTATAAAATAGGGCTGGACATGCAAGACCTGTTGAACCTTTTTTCTGGTTGAAAAAAATTCTAAAATTTTAACAGTGGATTCCCCAAAGAATAAAGAATCTAAAAAAGGTAACAACGTTCAATTCTGAGCCCGGATGAGGGAGAACCGATCAAAACAAGGCAACACATTTATAAAACAGGGCTAGACATGTAGGACTTGTTGAACTAGTTCCCAACCAGTCCAACTGGTTGAGAAAAAATATGAAATTTTAAGAGTAGATTCCCCAAAGAATAAATAATCCAAAAAAAGCAACGACGCTTAATTTTGAGATCGGATGAGGGAGAACAGGTAAAAACAAGGCCATGCATTTATAAAATAGGGTTGGACGTGTAGGACCTGTTGAACCGGTTCCCAACTAGTACAACAAGTTTAGAAAAATTCTGAAATTTTCACAGTAAATTTCCCAAAGAATAAATAATCCAATGAAACCAACATCGCTTAATTTTGAGCCCGGATGAGGGAGAACTGGTCAAAACAAGGCAATGCATTTATAAAATAGGGCTAGACATGCAGGACCTGTTGAACCAGTTCCCAACCAGTTCAACCGGTTGAGAAAAATTCTAAAATTTTAATAGTAGATTCCCCAAAGAATAAAGAATCTAAAAAACGTAATAGATTTTTGACACGAACGAAATCAAACGAGATCAATGGCATCAACTGAATGAAGATCATGGAAAACACACAAAGAACCAATTTCAACATAACAATTTGTGGCCCTTTTTGTCCACACCAATCAATAAAGCATTAAGCCTTTTGAAACGATAAAAAAGACGAACCGAATGCAAGCAAGAGTTCTGTGAGGAACCAGAAACGTACTTAAAGAACCAGCCTTTGAGAGGTGCTCCTTTAGCTTGCAAAGCTTCTCCAAATGTATCCAAGACCCCAAAAAGTATGAGGACCTCTTCATTCCACTCCCTCAGACCACTCACAAAAAGAAACCCTCCAAAAACCTCTTATAAAATTCCTCCCACACGATTCCACAGAGTCCTCCCTCTTAGAAAAAGAAAAAGTCTCTTCAAATCTGATTTTTTTTCCTCTTTTATAGTCCTAGACCTCCAGCCATCAAAGCCTCTTCGTTTTTCTCTCCTTCAAGCTCTGGAAAAAGCTCCAGTCAGTCTTAGAATCAGATTCCCCATTAACTCCCTTCCTCATTCTCTATACAAGTTGACTATCTTAAGCTTTCAACTTGCTTCCCCACCAAGGATCCATATGGATTCATGGTGGGCTGTAAGGAATCTAAAATAAGGCCCAAAATGGATCCAAAATACAGCCCAAAACTAATCTGGAGCCCATGGGCCGAAGCCATGTAGGAATTGGGCTCCAAAATCACCAAAATCAGTGCTCCATACAAGCTGACTCTATGAACCTGTTGAACCGGATGCCAACCTATCTATCTGGTTGAGAAAATTTTTAAAATTTTGATAGAATGTTTCTTGAAGAATAAGGAGTCCAAAAAAAAAACGATGTATGATTCTGAGGTCGGATGAGGGAGATATGATCAAAACAAACCCAAGTGCTCCGAATTCGGACCTGCTTAAATGAATTCTGCCTAAATTGAAACTTTGGGAACCGGTCAAGCTGGTTGAGAAAAAATTTAAAATTTTGACATAATGTTCCTTGAAGAATAAGGAGTCCATAAAAAAGATAGTGCACAATTTTGAGTTCGGATGAGGGAGATATGATCAGAACAAGCCCAAGTGCTCCGAATTTGGACCTGCTTCAATGAATTCCAACTGAACTGAAATTTTTGGGGGGCCTCACTTCCTTCCCTATAGCATGATGTGAAAAACTAGGGAAATTGGCCATGACAGAACTCCAAAATGAACTACACACCCGCACTACATTGGACCGTAAATGAACCTACACAAGGCTCAACAACCGATCATGGCTAAAAGGGGGCTATGGCGGTGTCATATGATAACATGGGTGCATGTGACACCCATAAGATAAAATGCAAGTGCCAAGGGACAAAATTGAGGGTCTACAAATATGCCCCTCTTTAGTAGAGTGAATGAACGAGTGAGTCGTGAATGCAAAGTGCAAGCAATGAATGAGTGAAATGAACTCTAGTGAAGAATTCAAATGACCAACAATTTTGTCCCTACACAACCATAAAGAGGCTAAGGGAATGAGCCATGATGACCGAAGGACTAAAGGACCTAGGCACACTGCCAGAGAAAGCTAAAGGAATCTGGACATGGTGCTAGAAAAGATAGGAGAAAATCAGACGCGTTTATGGGAGAGATATAACATCCAAGCGCGATGTCAAATAAAACAAAGGCAATGCAGGCGCGATATCGGGAAAGATAAAAGAAAATCGAACACGATACCGAAAAATAAGGGATTCAGGCACAATGCCAAAGAGCTGCTGGAATGACTAGGGGATCTGGGCACGATGCCAAAGAAAACAAAGGAAATCCGGGCACGATGCCGAGAAAGATAAAAGGAAACTGGACACAATGTCATAAAATAGGGGATTCGGGCACCATGTCGAAGAGCCGCCGGAATGACTAGGGGATCGGAGCATGATGCCAGAGAAAACAAAGGAAATCAGGGCACGATGCTGGGAAAGATAAAAGAAAATCGAACACGATGCCGAAAAATAAGGGATTTGGGCACGATGCCAAAGAGCCGTCGGAATGACTAGGGGATCCCGGCACGATGCCGGAGAGCTGCTGAATGACTAGGGGATCTGGGCACGATGCTGGAGAGCCGTTGAATGACTAAGGGAGTCAGGCACGATGCCGGAGAGCCACATAAATTTCTAGGGGATCCGGGCACGATGCCGGAGAGCCACCGAAATAACTAAGGGATCCAGGCACGATGCCAGAGAAAACAAAGGAAATCAGGGTGCGATGCCGGAAAAGATAAAAGAAAATCGGACACGATGCCGAAAAATAAGGGATTCGGGCACTGATTGCGTGCCTAGCTGGTGTACCTTGATTTTTGGCCCTCAAACAGGAGTAATCAACAAAATTTATAATCTATATCACCATGCACTAGGATAGCCTTAGCTAATATAGCATAGTGGCTCTAGGATCGTTCACTGGGAAAGGCTTTCAACTTACAACTGATACCAATTTAGAGTTGAATTGGTGCTTTTTCATTTCAAGGTTAGCTTCAAAAGAAAACATAAACTTTGGTTGAAAAATGATTGATTTTAAGCTAACTAAAAAGAAAGCAATGGGAATTACTTATGAAGAAAAGCGTTTCTTGGAGTTTTAGGATCACTGGGATCAGGCTCCTCATGCAAAAACAGAGTTCCAGTCACTTTGGTTCTTTTGCTCGCATTGGAGAATTAACATATAATTAATTCTCCAATCGGTGTGGTATAGATGCTTCCCTTTAATGAGTTCAAACACTAAATCCCTCTCACTGATGCAACTTGCAATGGCTCGTGCCTCTCACCTAGCATTTGCTATTCAAGGTGATCATTAACCTGGGATTTCCTTTCTCAAGCTTGCAAGAGATAACTAATGGATGTCTCCTTAGAGTCCAAAAGCTTACCAAGTGTTGGCAATTCTAGAAAATCCTACCTTCAAGTCACCTCCCAAAGGCTCGTAAGAGGTAAACTAGTGCATCTCAATGGACGGAGATCACTTGCCTTACCAAGTGTTGGCCCAGGAGATTTAAAGGCGTTTTAAGTTAACTAAAAACATAGAAACCATTAACGGGTCACACTTTCTCTTCATTAACAGCTGAAACAACAAAACTACCAATTCTTGCATTCGGGACCTTACCCGGCTACCTTAGCTCTAAGAGACAAAAAGTCTAGCCACTCATTCTTTGAGGAAACATCCTCAGAGCCTGTTTGGCTTGTAAGAAAAATACAATCAAAACGAGTAGGTAAGGTAGAGCAAAGCTCTGTATTTTACTTCCTTCAAAACTATACAAAAGATGTCTCAATGTAATGAAAATTACAAAACAATATATATGAGGTTAGTCACCCTTTGTTCTTACTAAATAAATAAGGAATTCTATAATTGGTGGATTACAAGGAGAAAATGGGGATTTAGACATTAAATATCTGAAGCAAAAAATCTAAAAATGTCGGTCGCAAATATTTGGAAGCACTTAGGAGGATTTCGTAGGCATGCAAGATGGCTGCAAAATTTTGCAAGCTGAAGGTCACCATTTCGCAGCCAAAGGCTGATTTCGCAGCCATCACCTTGTGATTTCTCAACCAAAGGGTGATTTCGCAACCAAAGGCTGATTTCGCAGCCTGCGAAATTGGCCTTCAACTTGGTGTGATCGTCTTCCAATGGCTCTAACTTCTTCATTTCAACTCCGATTCATGCACCATTTGAAGCTTTGGATTGCTGACTTCCCGAGCTTCGAAACGACATATAGTATGCATGAATTGAACTCTAGGAAATGCTCCAAAAGTGTTAAACAGTTTCTGTCCTCTTGAATTCTTCATGTTAGATTTCTCTCTTTGCTTTCCCTCCTTGCATTCATGATTTGGTTTTGGCAAAGGACTATAAAGCTTCAAAGCTTAGGTTCTTCATGTTAATGAGCTTCCAATTGATTTGCCATGGATTCCATAGAACTCTCCTCAATATTGGATTGCTTTGGTGATCAAAATACTATCAAAAACACCAAAACTTACACAATTTGATTAGAAATGATTGCAAAGGTACTTAACATGCTAATTGAATTAAAAGGTAATAATTACTACTCAAAAGTGTTTAAAAGGTTTAATTACAAGCTATCAAATAGCACTTTTTGAGTAGTAATCAGGCACGATGCTGAAGATCCGTCGGAATGACTAAGGGATCCGAGCATGATGCCGAAGAGCCGCCGAATGACTAGGGGATCCGGGCACGATGCTGGAGAGCCGCTGAAATGACTAGGGGATTCAGGCACGATGCCAGAGAGCCATTGAAATGACTAGGGGATTTAGGCACGATGCCGAAGAGCTGTCGAAATGACTAGGGGATCCGGGCACGATGTTGGAGAGCCGCTGAATGACTAAGGGATTCGGGCACGATGCCGAAGAGCCACAAAAATTTATAGGGGATCTAGGCATGATGCCGGAGAGTCGTCGAATGACTAGGGGATCCAAGCATGATGCCAAAGAGCTGTCAAATGACTAGGGGATCCAGGCACAATGTCGGAGAGCCGCTGAAATGACTAGGGGATCCGGGCACGATGTCAAAGAGTCGTCGAATGACTAAGGGATCCGAGCATGATGCCAAAGAGCCACTGAAATGACTAGGGGATCCGGGCACGATGCCGAAGAGCCACCAAATGACTAGGGGATCCGGGCACGATGCTGGAGAGCCACCAAATGACTAGGGGATCCTGGTACGATGCCAGAGAGCTGTTGAAATGACCAAGGGATCCAGGCATGATGTTGGAGAGCTGCGGAATGACTAGGGGATTCGGGTGCAATGCCGGAGAGCCGTCGAAATGAAAGGAAACGAAAAGTAATGACACCATGAAAGAGGGGGGGTATGCCCAAGTGTGTCATCTAGAAAATGTCAATAAATGACTCAATTAAGCGAAAAGTCAAACCCGTCAATCATGACGAAAGAAAAGGGGTATACCCCAGTGTGACATCAAAAAACGCCGACAAACAAGAAATGAATAACCCCATTAATAAGATAGAAAGATGGGGGGTATGCTCCTGTATGACAACTCTTAAACGTGACCAAAGGCGCAAAGAAAGGGCCATGCCCAGTTTAAGGCAACAAAACCATGTTAGAAACCCACAACTGCACATAGAATCAAAGTAAAAAAACTAGAAATATCACAAACATCCATCCATGAGGAAAAACCCTCCACTCTAATCCATAACATCTAATATCCACAAAAAAACTGATAGGGGGGTATGCCCCAGTGTGTACATCTGAAAATCAGATATCTCAATGAAAACTCTGAAATACATCACTGAAGACCCAATCGACTGAGCTAGTGAACAGGACAATGAATGGGGTATGCCCCGGTGTGCACACCCCTACTAGGTCAATGAATACCGTGAATTTGATATTAGGTCAGCTCCCAGAAGCACTCTGCTGTATGAAGAAACCAAGCTGAATGTGGGGCTTACTCAAACTCTGATATCCAAACCAAAAGCATTAAGGAAAGGCGCCCTCAATAGTCCCAACTCTCTATATCATTTGCCTTTGATCATGGACCTAAGGCAAGCAAACTTAATGGAAAGCCAATGTGTGACCTTTGATATTCCCCGAAGTAATGGAGACCAGTCGACATCCCATACTCAATCAGTAGACGGAGCTTGTCCGAATGAACCGCATCGAAGCACACATGAGATCTCATGGCCTCAGGGTGGTCTTATAACTGAACTATAATGTAAGCCAGGAGTGAAAGTGATTCGCGTATGTAAATCCAGTCGGGTCATTTAATAAAAAACATTTATAAAACCTATGACCTCATACTAGTGTAGCAAAGCTACTATAGTATAGTGGCTCTAGGGTCGAACTCTGGGATAGGTTTTCATTCTACCAGTGATATACTCATGATTAGGAATTGAATTTAATGATTTCCTTTATCAAAAACTTAGAGTTTAAAAGAAAATAAAATTTGTTTTGAAAGTGTTTGAAACTAAATTAACATAAACTAATTAAAAATGGAAGAAAGAAAGTCTCCCGGAGCTCAGGATTGCTAGGATCAAGTTTAGAATGCAAAGTGGAAAATTCCGGATTTTTCTCCCCGCATTGGGGATTTAACCTATAGTTATTTCCCGAACCGGTATAGGTTTAACAATGAAGATTTAATCCATAAAAATCAATAGAAATGGTAGTCAAGGTCCATTAATGGCTTTAGACACTATGGGTCTTCACCTTGAACCACTTTCCAATGGCTCATACATGATAACTAATGGACTGATATGGATCTAGCAATAAGCATCCACAGAGACCTGAAGCTTACCATGTATTGGCCATTCAAAGTGATTCTAAGGGATTTAAAGCAAAAATTTGGATTTAAAAGCCATTTATGAACTTCAACTACCTGTATTTAAGGCATGAGCGTTTTCCACCTTGCATCTGGACTTTTCACCTAGCTTCCATCACTCCAAGAAACCAAAAGTTTAGCCTCTCATCCTCTGAGAAAACATCCTCAGAGGTTGTTTGGCTTCCAAGAAAAAGAAAATAGTAAAGAGAAAAGGGAAAACGAGAGAGCTCTGTATATTTTTCTAAGTGTAAAACATAACACGCGTGTTTTTTTTTTTTCCAAGAGGTGATTTCCACCCCTTATATAGTTTTTACAAAAGCAAAGCTTGTGATTGGCTTGTTACAAGGAGAAGAAAGGAAATTACATCAAAAAATACAAAAGAAAATATCTAAAGTGGAGTCGGCAAAAACAAAGGAAAATTCGCACCACGCATGGGGTGTGCGAATTTCGCACACCATTCGCACACCATTCGCAGACCTGGAGCAGTTGTCTTCCGAAGGCCATATCTTCCTCGTTTCAGCTTCAAATCGTACACGGTTTAAAGCGTTGGATTCTTTACTTCCTGAGCTTTGAAATGGTATATAGCATGTAAAAAATAGACTTTGGGAAGTGCTCCAAAAGTGCCAAAGAAGGCTGAAGCTGCTGTCCTCTATTTTCCTCCTTGCTTCTCTTTGCTTCTCTTTGGTTTTCTTTGCTTTTCTCCTTTGGATGGCTTGTCTTAATGATCTAAAAAGATGTCAAAAACACTAAAACTAGCCACAAATATGATTAGGAGTCATTGCTAGGTCCTTAACATGCAAATTGGAATAAAGATGAAGAATTACTACACAAAAGTGCTTAAAACATAATGACTTAAAGGTGTAAAATAGCACTTTTTGGGTAGTAATCAGAAAGGTGAATGAAATGATGGGAAACAAAGGCCCAAATACCCAATAACTAAATGCCAAACCCCTGTATGCAATGCCAAATATCACAGAATCATGTGAGCAAGGTGACTCAACCTACATCCAAATGAATAACGTCAAATGATAGGTGATGTACACCAAAGAACTCGTCGTTCATAAAGCGAGACGACGTTCAATGAGGATAGAAGAAGACGAAAAGGGATAAGACAAATGATGAATGGATGTAGTAGAAAATGAAGGAACAAGCTGGGATAGAAATGTAGCAATGTGTGACAACGATGAACAACTCATCCCAAGAATGCCAGACCAAAGCAAGTCACTATAAGATGGGGAAGGTGATGTAAACAATGATTCAGGGGACCGAGTGCCAAAGAAACCCAAACTTCACACCCAATGTGTCAGCCAAATCCATGGAGAAGGATCATGTAATGCTCTCACCCAACTCTTAGAGGAATAATAAATATCTCAAACCCAAATGACCTTTGATGATCCTAAGTATAACAACAAATACCAAACAAGCACTTTTTTTTTTTTTTTGCGTCGAACAACCAAAGCTAGCTGAATGCCACACTAGCATAGTCCAACTAAAAGAACCTCAAACCTCTCATCCCAAATGGTCCCCCCTCAACTTAAGAATCCTGGATCAAATCCTACAAGTGGAATGAAGGGTGTGACAAGCCTGACCTGTAGCTCCGGGACAAGAGTGTGTCATCATCACATAAGAGAAAATAGAAGCGAATAGAGTTGAGATGATAGAAGCAGAACTCAAAGGCAAATGAAATGAAAATGCACAATGGACGAAAGAAGAAACCATGAATGACCAAAGAAAGAACACATAAACAATGACACAAAGCTCACGATACTCACAAATCCAATTAATAAATGCAAAGTGCACAGGGGTAGGCCCCCAACCTAGGTGAGAAAAGGTATGCAAGGCTAAGTGAATGAATAGGCCATAACAAATTGCATGAGGCTCAACAGACTAGCAATAGGATATATTAATGTGTGGGTGTGCAACAGGGAAAATGGCTACTAAAAAATGATGGCCCCCCATCCTCTAATCATGATCTCATGCATAAAACTTCTTTAGCTGATCCACATTAATTGGCTCCGTAAACTGATTTCTTTCTAGGTCCGTCAACCAGGCGGCACCCTGATTACTACTCAAAAAGTGTTATTTTGTAGCTTGTAATTAAATCTTTTAAACACTTTTGAGTAGTAGTTATTACCTTTTAACTCAATTAGCATGTTAAGTACCTTTGCAATCATTTCTAATCAAATTGTGTAAGTTTTGGTGCTTTTGATAGTAATTTGATCACCAAAGCAATTCAAGATTGAGGAGAGTTCTATGGAATCCATGGTAAAGCAATTGGAATCTCATTAACATGAAGAACCTAAGCTTTGAAGCTTTATAGTCCTTTGCCATAAGCAAATCATGAATGCAAGGAGGGAAAGCAAAGAGAGAAATCTAACATGAAGAATTCAAGAGGATGGCAACTGTTGGAAACTTTTGGAGCACTTACTGGAGCTCATTTCATGCATACTATATTTTGTTTCGAAGCTCAGGAAGTTAACAATCCAATGCTTCAAACGGTGCACGATTCAGAGTTGAAATGAAGAAGTTAGAGCCATTGGAAGCCAATCACAGCAAGTTGAAGGCCAATTTCGCAGGCTACGAAATCAGCCTTTGGCTGCGAAATCCCAAGGTGATGGCTGCAAAATGGTGGCCTACAGGTTGTGAAATTTCATAGCCATCTTGCATGCCTGCGAAATCCTCCTGAGTGCTTCTAGATATTTGCGACCGACACTTTTAGATTTTTTTTTCTTCAGATATTTAATGTTTAAATCCCTATTTTCTCCTTGTAATCCGCCAATCATAGGATTCCTTGGTTATTAAGTAAGAACAAAGGGTGAATAACCTCATATATATTGTTTGTAAAATTCATTACATATATATCTCAGGAGCTTGTTCTCAGAGACAACTTTTTGTATAGTTTTGAAGGAAGTAAAATACAGAGCTTTGCTCTGCCTTACCTACTCAATTTGATTATATTTTTCTTACTAGCCAAACAAGCTCTGAGGATGTTTCCTCAAAGAATGAGTGGCTAGAATTTTTGTCTCTTGGAGCTAAGGTAGCTGGGTAAGGTGCCGAGTGCAAGAATTGGTAGTTTTGTTGTTTCAGCTACTAATGAAGAGAAAGTGTAAACCGTTAATGGTTTCTATGTTTTTAGTTAACTTAAAACGCCTTTAATTCACCTGGGCCAACACTAGGTAAGGCAAGTGATCTCCGTCCATTGAGATGCACTAGTTTACCTCTTGCCAGCCTTTGGAAGGTGAATTAAAGGTAGGATTTTCTAGAATTGCCAACACTTGGTAAGCTTTTGGACTCTAAGGAGACATCCATTAGTTATCTCTTATGAGCTTGAGAAGGGAAATCCAAGGTTAATGATCACCTTGAATGGCAAATGCTATGTGAGAGGCACGAGCCATTGCAAGATGAATCAGTGAGAGGGATTTAGTGTTGAAATCCATAAAAGGGAAGCATCAGTACCATACCAGTTAGAGAATTAACTCTATGTTAATTCTCTAATGCGAGGAAAATATTCAAGTGACCGAAGCTCTATTTTTACATGAGGAGCCTGACCCCAGTGATCCTAAATCTCCAAGAAGCGCTTTTCTTTTTAATTAATTCCCATTACTTTCCTTTTAGTTAGCTTAAAACCAATCCTTTTTCAACTAAAGTTTTTGGAAGCTAACCTTGAAATGAAAAACCATCAATTCAACTTTGAATTAGTATCAGTTGTAAGTTGAAAACCCTTCTTAGTGAACGATCTTACAGCCACTATGCTATACTAGCTAAGGCTATCCTAGCACATGGTGATATAGGTTATAAATTTTGTTGATTACTCCTGTCTAAGGGCCAAAAATCAAGATACACCAGCTAGGCACGCAATCAAATGGAGTCGCTGCTGGAGAAGTTGCCAACTTCATAGTGATATTATTTCAAAGTACTTGTGATTTTCATCACAAGCTTGGTGATTCTTATTTCATTTTACTAACTCTTTTAATTGTAGCTTTTACTTGTTCATATTCCAATATATCTTTTAATTCAAGTTTAGTTAATTTTAGTCTTTTTATAGTCTTGTTTTCTTTGGTTTTCTTTTGTTTTTGTTTTTGTTACAGTTGATACTAGTTGTGTATGCCAAATTGGATACGAGACAGTGGAGGAAGGCTTGTTAAACGTGAAACACCTCATAACAAGGAATTGGAATTGAGCTTGAATATCATGGAAGCTACACTTGAAGATTAGCATAGTCACCATGGTCACCAGGACAATCCCAATGCATTCACATCAATGAGGGACCATCATGTATAGTGCACCATCATGTATAGTGCCCCCTACAGAGCAGCTAGTAATCAGACCACATATTGTTCCACTTCTACCAACTTTCCATGGGATGGAAAGTGAGAATCCCTATGCACATATCAAGGAATTTGAAGATGTTTGTAATACATTCCAAGAAGGAGGAGTTTCAATCGACTTGATGAGGCTTAAGCTATTTCCTTTTACTTTAAAGGATAAGGCCAAGATTTGGCTTAATTCTTTAAGGCCAAGGATTATTCGCACTTGGACTGATTTACAAGCTGAATTCCTCAAGAAGTTTTTTCCTACTCACAGAACAAATGGCTTGAAAATGCAAATTTCAAACTTCTCATCTAAAGAGAATGAGAAATTCTATGAGTGTTGGGAAAGATACATGGAAGCCATCAATGCTTGTCCTCACCATGGTTTTGATACATGGCTATTGGTGAGTTATTTCTATGATGGGAGGTCTTCCTCAATGAAGCAACTCCTCGAGACAATGTGTGGAGGAGATTTCATGAGTAAGAATCTGGAGGAAGCTATGGATTTCTTGAGTTATGTGGCTAAAGTTTGAAGGGAATGGGATGAACCAAACAAAGGAGAAGTGGGGAAGATGAAGTCTCAACCGAATGCTTTTAATGTTAAGGCTAGGATGTACACCTTGAATGAAGATGTTGAAATGAAAGCAAAGTTTGCAGCTATGAAAAGAAGATTGGAGGAGCTAGAACTGATAAAGATACATGAAGTGCAAGTTGTTGCTGAAACACCAGTGCAAGTCAAGCCATGTCCTATTTGTTAATCTTATGAGCACTTGGTGGAGGAGTGCCCTACAATTCTAGCTGCTAGGGAAATGTTTGGAGAACAAGCAAAACAATTCAAGCCCAACAACAATGCTTTGTATGGAAATACTTACAACTCAAGTTGGAGGAATCATCCAAATTTCTCATGGAAGCCAATAGCACCTCAGTACCAACAGCCAGCTCAACCATCTCAACAAGCTTCAAGCCTTAAACAAGCAATAGTGAATCTAAGTAAGGTTGTGGGAGATTTTGTTGGAGACCAAAAATCCATCAATGCTCAACTTAGTCAAAGAATTCACAGTGTAGAGAATACATTGAATAAAAGGATGGATGGGATGCAAAATGACTTATCTCAAAAGATAGATAATCTCTAATACTCAACCTCAAGGCTCACTAACTTGAACACGGTGCAAGAGAAGGGTAGATTTCCTTCTCAACCTCACCAAAACCCCAAGGGTATCCATGAAGTAGAAACTCATGAAGGAGAGTCTTCACATGTGAGGGATGTTAAAGCCTTGATCACTCCAAGGAGTGGTAAAAAGGTTGAGTTACCAACACCCAAGCCACATGTTGAAGAGGAAGAAGAAGAAGAGACAGAGAAGATGGAGGAAATAAAAGGAAAGAAGAAAGATATCAGTGAAGGGAAAGAGGACCATGATTCAACAGTGAATACAAATCAGGAGAAAGTACTTATTAAGGAAGAAATGTTGAAGAAACACACCTCTCCACCTTTTCTTCAAGCTTTGCATGGGAAAAAGGGGATCAGAAATGCATCAGAAATTCTTGAAGTATTGAGACAAGTGAAACTCAATATCCCATTGTTGGATATGATTAAACAAGTTCCACCATATGCAAAATTCCTAAAGAACTTGTGTACTATCAAAAGATGGTTGAATGTGAATAAGAAAGCCTTCTTGACCGAGCAAGTAAGTGATATCATACAATGCAAGTCTCCTTTGAAGTACAAAGATCCGGGTTGTCCTACCATTTCAGTCATGATTGGAGGAAAAGTAGTGGAAAAAGCTTTGTTAAACTTGGGAGCAAGTGTGAATTTGCTACCATCTCTGTTTGCAAGCAATTGGGACTTGGTGAATTGAAGCCAACATCAATCACTCTATCTCTAGCAGATAGATCAGTAAAAATTCCAAGGGGGATAATTGCAGATGTCTTAGTTCAAGTTGATAATTTCTACTATCCAGTAGACTTTGTTGTTCTTGATACAGACCCCATTGTTAAGGAAACTAATTATGTTCCTATCATCCTTGGAAGGCCATTCCTTGCTACATCAAATGCAATCATAAATTGTAGGAATGGACTAATGCAACTCACTTTTGGCAACGTGACACTGGAGTTCAATATCTTCTATATGTCCAAAAAGCTAATCACTCCGGAAGAAGAAGAAGAAGGTCCAGAAGAGGTGTGCATTATTGACACTCTAGTAGAGGAGCACTGTAATCAGAATATGCAAGACAAGTTGAATGAATGTATTGGGGATCTTGAAGAAGGGTTGCCTGAACCCTCAGATGTGCTTGCTACTTTACAAGGTTGGAGGAGGAGAGAAGAGATTCTGCCTTTGTTCAATAAAGAGGAGGCACAAGAAGCTGCTAAAGAAGAGACCCCAAAGCTCAATCTGAAAGCCTCTACCCAGGGAGTTGAAATATACATACCTAAAAGACAATGCCCTGTTGTTATATCTTCATCTCTTACTAGTCCTCAGGAGAATTGTCTACTTGAAGTTCTCAAGAGGTGTAAGAAAGCAATAGTATGTCAAATATCTGACTTAAAAGGCATTAGTCCTTTGGTCTGTACACATCATATATACATGGAGGAAAAAACTAAACCAATTCGCCAATCTCAAAGAAGATTGAACCCTCATTTGCAAGAGGTGGTGCGAACGGAGGTTCTAAAGCTACTTCAAGCAGGTATTATATACCCCATATCTGACAGCCCTTAGGTGAGTCCTACTCAAGTGGTACCAAAGAAGTCAGGGATTACTGTGGTCCAAAGTGAAAAAGGAGAAGAAATTGTTACACGCCTCACTTCAGGTTGGAGGGTGTACGTTGATTATAGAAAATTGAATGATGTGACAAGGAAAGATCATTTTCCACTGCCATTTATTGATCAAGTGTTGGAGAGAGACTCTGGCCATCCTTTCTATTATTTCTTGGACGGGTACTCCGAGTATTTTCAAATTGAAATTGATGTTGAAGATAAGGGGAAGACCACTTTCACATGTCCATTTGGAACATACGCTTACAGAAGAATGCCTTTTGGTTTATGCAATGCACCTGTAACATTCCAAAGATGTATCCTAAGTATCTTCAGTGATATGGTAGAGCGAATTATGAAGGTTTTCATGGATGACATCACCATATATGGAGGTACATTTGAAGAATGCTTAGTCAACTTAGAAGCGGTTCTTAACAGATGCATTGAAAAGGACTCAGTGCTCAAATGGGAGAAATGCCATTTTATGGTACATAAAGGAATTGTCCTTGGCCATATCTTCTTCGAGAAAGGCATTGAAGTTGATAAAGCAAAGGTGGAACTTATTGTCAAATTGCCATCCCCAACAACTGTAAAAGGAGTAAGGCAATTCCTTGGCGATACAGGGTTCTACAGGAGGTTTATAAAAGATTTCTCTAAGCTTTCAAAGCCTCTTTGTGAACTTTTGACTAAGGATGCTAAGTTTATATGGGATGAGAGATGTCAAAGGAGTTTTGATCAACTGAAGTAATTCTTGACAACCGTTCCAATAGTGAGGGCTCCCAACTGGCAACTACCCTTTGAAGTGATGTGTGATGCTAGTGACTTTGCTATAGGAGTTGTGCTTGGCCAAAAAGAAGATGGAAAGCCCTATGTGATCTACTATGCAAGCAAGACATTGAACGAAGCTCAAAGGAACTACACAACTACAGAGAAAGAATTGTTAGTTGTGGTGTTTGCCTTAGACAAGTTTCGTGCTTATCTAGTAGGGTCTTTCATCATTGTTTTCACTGACCATTCAGCCTTGAAGTATTTACTAACAAAGCAAGATGCAAAAGCAAGGTTGATTAGATGGATTCTTTTACTACAGGAGTTCAATCTCTAAATCAAAGATAAGAAAGGAGTGGAGAATGTGGTAGCTGACTACCTTTCAAGGTTGGCTATAGCACACAATTCCCATGTCTTACCTATTAATGATGACTTTCCTGAGGAATCACTTATGTTGCTAGCAAAAAACTCCTTGGTATGCTCATATTGCTAACTATCTGGTTACTGGTGAAGTTCCAAGTGAGTGGAAAGCACAAGACAGAAAGCAGTTCTTTGCAAAGATCCATACTTATTATTAGGAAGGGCCTTTCCTTTTCAAGTATTGTGCAGATCAAATAATAAGGAAGTGTGTTCCTGAAGAAGAGCAACAAGGAATCCTTAACTATTGCCATGAAAGTGCATGTGGAGGCCACTTTGCCTCTCAGAAAACAGCCATGAAGGTTTTACAATCAGGGTCTACTTGGCCATCACTCTTCAAAGATGCCCACATCATGTGTAGGAGTTGTGATAGATGCCTAAGGCTCGGGAAGCTAACAAGAAGGAATCAAATGCCTATGAACCCCATTCTAATAGTTGATCTCTTTGATGTTTGGGGCATTGACTTCATGGGACCTTTCCCAATGTCTTTTGGTAACTCTTATATCTTGGTGGGAGTGGATTATGTTTCTAAGTGGGTTGAGGCAATCCCTTGTAAACACAATGACCACAAGCTGGTTCTCAAGTTTCTTAAAGAGAACATCTTCTCAAGATTTGGGGTGCCCAAGGCCATCATCAGTGATGGAGGTACTCATTTTTGCAACAGACCTTTTGAAACCTTATTACCCAAGTATGGGATGAAGCATAAGATAGCCACACCTTATCACCCTCAGACTTCCGGGCAAATTGAACTAGCAAACAGGGAAATCAAGAACATATTGATGAAGGTGGTGAACACGAGCAGAAGAGATTGGTCTATTAAGCTCCATGATTCACTATGGGCATATAGAACAGCTAACAAGACTATTCTTGGCATGTCTCCCTATCGCCTAGTCTATGGCAAAGCATGCCATCTCCCTGTGGAAGTTGAATATAAGGCTTGGTGGGCAATCAAGAAGTTAAACATGGACTTGATCAGAGCCGGGGCAAAGAGGTGCTTAGACCTTAATGAGATGGAGGAATTAAGAAATGATGCTTACATCAATTCCAAAGTTGCAAAACAGAGGATGAAGAGGTGGCATGATCAATTAATCTCCAACAAA
>JAJJMF010027915.1:0-41615 GCA_022058775.1 Vitis hybrid cultivar | reverse complement strand
ATTTAAGGCAAAACCTTGGCTTTATAAACCATTTATGGACTCCAACTACCTGAATTTAATGCACGGAAACTTTCCATGTTTTAATCTGGACTTTTCACCTAGCTTCCTTTACTCCAAGAAACTAAATGTTTAGCCTCTCATCCTCTGGGAAAACATCCTCAGAGGGTGTTTGGCTTGCAAGGAAATAGAAAATAGAAGAGAGAAAAAGAAAACAAAAAAGATCTCTGTATAACAAAGTTACATAAGTTGGTCTCCTGAAGAAAGCTCCCCGAAAGATGATTTTTCAGTGATTACAAGAGAATTTATATAGGAAGGTAATTTTACCCTTCCCTGGATACTTCCTAGCTAAGGAATTACATGAGTGGCTGAATACAAGGAGAAAATGGAAATTTAGACACAAAAATATCAGAAGAAAAAGAGTCAGCAAAAATATCCAATTTTCGCACGTTGCAGTTCCAATTTCGTACTTTGGTTTGAGGTGTGCAAAATTTTCGCACAGTGGACTGAGGATTTCGCACCTTGATTTCCATCGTGCGAAATTTTCGCTCAGCCTGATGCAGTTGTCTTCCGAAGGCCATATATTTCTCAATTCAGCTCCAAATCATACATGGTTTGAACCGTTGGATTCTCAACTTTCCGAGATTTGAAATGGTATATAGAATGTAAAAAATGGACTTCAGGAAGTGCTCCAAAAGTGGAATGGAAGACTGTAGCTGTGTCCCCTATTTTCATCCCCTGTTTTCCTCTTCTCCATTGTTTCTTCCTTGTATACTTTGAACCACTAAGGCAAAGGATTATGAGGCTCCATAGCTTGATTTCTTCATAAATTTAAGCTTTCAAAAGCTTTGCCCTGAACTATAAATAGCTCTCCCTCATTCTTAAATTGCTTTGGTGAGCATAAAGCTATCAAAAAGCACCAAAACTTAACACAATTGTTAGAAACGATTGCAAGAGCTCCTAACATGCTAATTGGGTTAAAAGGTAATAATTACTACTCAATGGTGTTTAAAAGAGCTAATTACAAGCTACAAAATAGCATGTTTTGAGTAGTAATCAGGAGCTTAATAGACTAATCTCTTCTACTCATGTTCACCACCTTCATCAATATGTTCTTGATTTCCCTATTTGCTAGCTCAACTTGCCCGGAAGTCTGAGGGTGATAAGGTGTAGCTACCTTATGCTTCACTCCATACTTGGCTAATAGGGTTTTAAAAGGTATGTTGCAAAAATGAGTACCTCCATCACTGATTATGGCCTTGGGCACCCCAAATCTTGAGAAAATGTTCTCTTCGAGAAACTTGAGAACTACCCTGTGATCATTGTGTTTACAGGGGATTGCCTCCACCCATTTAGAAACATAATCCACCCCCACCAAGATATAAGAGTTACCAAAAGACATTGGGAAAGGTCCCATGAAGTCAATGCCCTAAACATCAAAGAGATCAACTATTAGAATGAGGTTCATAGGGATTTGATTCCTTCTTGTTAGCTTCCCAAGCCTTTGGCATCTATCACAACTCCTACACATGATGTGGGCATCTTTGAAGAGTGATGGCTAAGTAAACCTTGATTGTAAAACCTTCATGGCTGTTTTCTGAGAGGCAAAGTGGCCTCCACATGCACTTTCATGGCAATAGTTAAGGATTCCTTGTTGCTCTTCTTCAGGAACACACTTCCTTATTATTTGATCTGTACAATACTTTAAAAGGAAAGGCTCTTCCCAATAATAAGCATGGATCTTTGCAAAGAAGTGTTTTCTGTCTTGTGCTTTCCACTCACTTGGAACTTCACCAGTAACCAGATAGTTAGCAATATGAGCATACCAAGGAGTTTTTGCTAGCAACATAAGTGATTCCTCAGGAAAGGCATCATTAATAGGTAAGACATGGGAATTGTGTGCTATAGCCAACCTTGAAAGGTGGTTAGCTACCACATTTTCCACTCATTTCTTATCTCTGATTTGGAGATCGAACTCCTGTAGTAAAACAATCCATCTAATCAACCTTGCTTTTGCATCTTACTTTGTCAGTAAATACTTCAAGGCTGAATGGTCAGTGAAAACAATGATGAAAGTCCCTACTAGATAAACACGAAATTTGTCTAAGGCAAACACCACAGCTAACAATTCTTTCTCTGTAGTTATGTAGTTCCTTTGAGCTTCGTTCAATGTCTTGCTTGCATAATTGATCACATAGGGCTTTCCATCTTCTCTTTGGCCAAGCACAACTCCTATTGCAAAGTCACTGGCATCACACATCACTTCAAAGGGTAGTTGCCAATTGGGAGCCCTCATTATTGGAGCAGTTGTCAAGAATTGCTTGAATTGATCAAAACTCTTTTGACATCTCTCATCCCATATAAACATAGCATCCTTAGCAAAGAGTTCACAAAGAGGCTTTGAAAGCTTAGAGAAATCTTTTATAAATCTCCTATAGAACCCCGCATGGCCAAGGCATTACCTTACTCCTTTTACAATTGTTGGGGATGGCAATTTAACAATAAGTTCCACCTTTGCTTTATCAACTTCAATGCCTTTCTCGGAGATGATATGGCCAAGGACAATTCCTTGATGTACCATAAAATGACATTTCTCCCAGTTGAGCACCAAGTCTTTTTCAATGCATCTGTTCAGAACCACTTCCAAGTTGACTAAGCATTCTTCAAATGTACCTCCATATATGGTGATGTCATCCATGAAAATCTCCATAATTCGCTCTACCATATCACTGAAGATACTTAGCATACATCGTTGAAATGTTGCAGGTGCATTACATAAACCAAAAGGCATTCTTCTGTAGGCATATGTTCCAAATGGACATGTGAAAGTGGTTTTCTCTTGATCTTCAACATCGATTTCAATTTGAAAATACCCGGAGTACCCGTCCAAGAAACAATAGAAAGGATGGCCAGAGACTCTTTCCAACACTTGATCAATAAATGGCAGTGGAAAATGATTTTTCCTTGTCACAGCATTCAATTTTCTATAATCAATACACACCCTCCAACCTGAAGTGAGGCGTGTAGTGATTTCTTCTCCTTTTTCATTTTGAACCACAGTAATCCCTGACTTCTTTGGTACCACTTGAGTAGGACTCATCTAAGGGCTGTCAGATATGGGGTAGATAATACCTGCTTGAAGTAGCTTCAGCACCTCAGCTCGCACCACCTCTTGCAAATGAGGATTCAATCTTCTTTGAAGTTGACAAATCGGTTTAGCTTCTTCCTCCATGTATATATGATGTGTACAAACCAAAGGACGGATGCCTTTCAAGTCATATATTTTCCATCCTATTGCTTTCTTACACCTCTTGAGAACTTCAAGTAGAGAAATCTCCTGAAGAGTAGTAAGAGATGAAGATATAACAACAAGACATTGTTTATTTTCTTCTAGGTATGTGCATTTCAACTCCATGGCCAGAGGCTTCAAATTGAGCTTTGGGGTCTCTTCTTTAACAACTTCTTGTGCCTCCTCTTTATTGAACAAAGGTAGAATCTCTTATCTCCTTCTCCAACCTTGTAGAGTAGCTAGCACATCAGAGGGTTCAGGCAACCCTTCTTCAAAATCCCTAAGACTTTCATTCAACTTGTCTTGCATATTCTGATTACAGTGCTCCTCCACTAGAGTGTCAATAATGCATACCTCTTCTAGACCTTCTTCTTCTTCCAGAGTGATTAGCTTTTTAGACATATAAAAGATATTGAGCTCAAGTGTCATGTTGCCAAAAGTGAGTTGCATGAGTCCATTCCTACAATTTATGATTGCATTTGAGGCAGCGATGAATGGCCTTCCAAGGATGATAGGAACATAATTAGCTTCCTTGAAAATTGGGTCTGTATCAAGAAAAACAAAATCTACTGGATAGTAGAAGTTATCAACTTGAACTAGGACATCTTCAATTATCCCCCTTGGAATTTTCACTAATCTATCAGCTAGAGATAGAGTGATTGATGTTGGCTTCAATTCACCAAGTCCCAATTGCTTGTAGTCAGAGTATGGTAGCAAATTCACACTTGCTCCCAAGTCTAACAAAGCTTTCTCCACTACCTTTCCTCCTATCATGATTGAAATGGTAGGACATCCCGAATCTTTGTACTTCAAAAGAGACTTGCATTGTATGATAGCACTTACTTGCCCAGTCAAGAAGGCTTTGTTGTTCACATTCAACCCTCTTTTGATAGTACACAAGTCCTTTAGGAATTTTGCATATGTTGGAACTTGTTTAATCATATCCAACAATGGAATATTGACTTTCACTTGTCTCAATACTTCAAGAATTTCTTATGCATTTCTGATTCCCTTTTTCCCATGCAAAGCTTGAGGAAAAGGTGGAGATATGTGTTTCTCCAGTATTTCTTCCTTAATAAGCCCTTTCTCCGAATTTGCATTCACTGTTGAATCATGGTCCTCTTTCACTTCACTGATATTTTTCTTCTTTCCTTTGATTTCCTCCCTCTTCTTTGTATTTTCTTCTTCTTCCTCTTCAATATGTGGCTTGGGTGTTGGCAACTCAACCTTTTTACCACTCCTTAGAGTGATCAAGGCTTTAACATCTCTCACATGTAAGGATTCTCCCTCATGAGTTGCCACTTCATGAATACCCTTGGGGTTTTGGTGAGGTTGAGAAAGAAATCTACCCTTCTCTTGCACTGTGTTCAAGTTAGTGAGCCTTGAGATTGAGTATTGGAGATTATCTATCTACTGAGATAAGTCATTTTGCATCCCATCCATCATTTTATTCAATGTATTCTCTACATTGTCAATTCTTTGATTGAGTTAAGCATTGATGGATTTTTCGTCTCCAACAAAATCTCCCATAACCTTGCTTAGATTCACTATTGCTTGTTCAAGGCTTGAAGCTTGTTGAGATGGTTGAGCTGGCTGTTGGCACTAAGGTGCTCTTGGCTTCCAAGAAAAATTTGGATGGTTCCTCCAACTTGAGTTATAAGTATTTCCATACGAAGCATTGTTGTTGGGCTTGAATTGTTCAATGACATTTGCTTGATCTCCAAACACTTCTCTAGCAGCTGGAATTGTAAGGCACTCCTCCACCAAGTGTTCATAAGATTGACAAATAGAACATGGCTTGACTTGCACTAGTGTTTCAGCAATAACTTGTACTTCATGTATCTTTTTCAGTTCTAGCTCCTCCAATCTTCTTGCCATAGCTGCAAATTTTGCCTTCATATCAACATCTTCATTCAAGGTGTACATCCCAGCCTTAGCATTAAAGGCATTCGGTTGAGACTTCATCTTCCCCACTTCTCCTTTGTTTGGTTCATCCCATCCTCTTGAAACTTTAGCCACATAACTCAAGAAATCTATAGCTTCCTTCGGATTCTTACTCATGAAATCTCATCCACACAATTTCTCGAGGAGTTGCTTCATTGAGGAAGACATCCCATCATAGAAATAACTTACCAATAGCCATGTATCAAAACCATGGTGAGGAGAAGCATTGATGGCTTCCATGTATCTTTCCCAACACTCATAGAATTTCTCATTCTCTTTAGCTGAGAAGTTTGAAATTTGCCTTTTCAAGCCATTTGTTCTGTGAGTAGGAAAAAACTTCTTGAGGAATTCAGCTTGTAAATTAGTCCAAGTACGGATACTCCTTGGCCTTAAAGAATTAAGCCAAATCTTGGCCTTATCCTTTAAAGTAAAAGCAAATAGCTTAAACCTCATCAAGTCGATTGAAGCTCCTCCTTCTTGGAATGTATTACAAACATCTTCAAATTCCTTGATGTGTGCATAGGGATTCTCACTTTCCATCCCATGGAAAGTTGGTAGAAATGGAACAATATGTGGTCTGATCACTAGCTACTTTGTAGGGGGCACTATACATGATGGTGCACTCATACGAGGTGGATGCATGCGGTCCCTCATTGATCTTAATGCATTGGGATTGTCCTGGTGACCATGGTGACTATGCTAATCTTCAAGTGTAGCTTCCATGATATTCAAACTCAATTCCAATTCCTTGTTATGAGGTGTTTCACGTTTCACAAGCCTTCCTCCACTGTCTCGTATCCAATTTGGCATACACAACTAGTATCAACTGTAACAAAAACAAAAACAAAAGAAACTAAAAGAAAACAAGACTACAAAAAGACTAAAATTAACTAAAACTAAATTTAAAAGATATGTTAGAGTATGAACAAGTAAAAGAAACGATTAAAAGAGTTCGTAAAATGAAAGAAAAATCACCAAACTTGTGATGAAAATCACGAGTACTCTAGAATAATATCACTGTGAAGTTGGCACCTTCCCCGGCAACGGTGCCATTTGATTCGCGTGCCTAGTTAGTGTACCTTGAGTTTGGTCCTCAGACAGGAGTAATCAAAAAAATTTATAACCTATATCACCATGCACTAGGATAGCCTTAGCTAATATAGCATAGTGGCTCTAGGATCGTTCACTGGGAAGGGTTTTCAACTTACAACTGATAACAATTCAAAGTTGAATTGATGATTTTTCATTTCAAGGTTAGCTTTAAGAGAAAACATAAACTTTAGTTTAAAAAGGATTTGTTTTAAACTAACTAAAAAGAAAGTTATGGGAATTACTTATGAACAAAAGCATTCCTTGGAGTTTTAGGATCACTAGGGTCAGGCTCCTCATGTAAAAACAGAGCTCCGGTCACTTGAATCTTTTCCTCGCATTAGAGAATTAACTTATAGTTAATTCTCTAACCGGTGCTATACAGATGCTTCCCTTTTATGGATTTCAGCACTAATTCCCTCTCACTGATGTATCTTGCAATGGCGCGTGCCTCTCACCTAACATTTGCCATTCAAGGTGATCATTAACCTTGGACTTCCCTTCTCAAGCTCGCAAGAAATAACTAATGGATGTCTCCTTAGAGTCCAAAAGCTTACCAAGTGTTGGAAATTCTAGAACATCCTACCTTCAAGTCACCTCCCAAAAGCTCGCAAGAGGTAAACCAGTGCATCTCAATGGATGAGATCACTTGCCTTACTAAGTGTTGGCCTAGGTGAATTGAAGCCGTTTTAAGTTAACTAAAAACATAGAAACCATAAACGGGTCACACTTTCTCTTCATTAACAGCTGAAACAACAAAACTACCAATTCTTGCACACGGGACCTTACCCAGCTACCTTAGCTCCAAGAAACAAAAATTATAGCCACTCATTCTCTGAGGAAACATCCTCGGAGCTTGTTTGGCTAGTAAGAAAAATACAATCAAAATGAGTAGGTAAGGCAGAGCAAAGCTTTGTATTTTACTTCCTTCAAAAGTATACAAAAGATTGTCTCTGAGAACAAGCTCCCGAGATATCTGTGTAATGAAAATTACAAACAATATATATGAGGTTATTCACCCTTTGTTCTTACTTAATAACCAAGGAATCCTATGATTGGTGGATTACAAGGATAAAATGGGGATTTAAACATCAAATATCTGAAGAAAAAAAATCTAAAAGTGTCGGTCGCAAATATCTGGAAGCACTCAGGAGGAATTCATAGGCATGCAAGATGGCTGCGAAATTTCGCAAGTTGAAGGTCACCATTTCGCAGCCAAAGGCTGATTTCACAGTTATCACCTTGTGATTTCGCAGCCTGCGAAATTGGCCTTCAACTTGGTGTGATTAGCTTCCAATGGCTATAACTTCTTCATTTCAACTCCGATTCATGCACCATTTGAAGTGTTGGATTGCTGACTTCCTGAGCTTCGGAATGACATATAGTATGAATGAAATGAGCTCCAGAAAGTGCATCAAAAGTTGTTGTTCTCTTGAATTCTTCATGCTAGATTTCTCTCTTTGCTTTCCCTCCTTGCATTCATGATTTGCTTATGGCAAAGGACTATAAAGCTTCAAAGCTTAGGTTCTTCACATTAATGAGCTTCCAATTTCTTTTCTATGGATTCCATCGAACTCTCCTCAATCTTGGATTGCTTTGGTGATCAAATTACTATCAAAAGCACCAAAACTTACACAATTTGATTAGAAACGATTGCAAAGGTCCTTAATATGCTAATTGAGTTAAAAGGTAATAACTACTACTCAAAAGTGTTTAAAAGAGTTAATTACAAGCTACAAATAACACTTTTTGAGTAGTAATCATGAGCTCAGGGCCGTAGATGTTATGAACACCTCATTATTGTGGATGATATGAACGACTCGGGATCCTGTGACCTTAGGCCTCTAGATGCTACGAACAACTGAGGGTTGAGGACGATATGAATGATTCTTGGTCATGAGCCTATGGCTTTAAATGCTATGAAAAACTAAGGCCAATGGATGATGTGGAGGACTCCTGGTCGTGAGCTCAAGGCCCTATATGCCATGAATTGCTCCGGGATGTGGTTGACAAAAATGAGTCCCAATCATGAGCTTAACGCTCTAAATGCTATGAACAACTCAAGGTTGTGGGTGACATGAGCTACTCTAGGTCATGAGCTTATGACTCTGGATGCTATGAAGAACTCATGGTATTGGAAGATATGAATAAATTAGGATCCCATGAGCTCAAGCCTCTATATGTTATGAACAGCTCAAGACTGTAGATGGTATGAACAATTCTTGGTCATGAGCCATAGCTTTAAATTCCAACAACATAAGGTTATGGATGACATGCACTACTCAAGGTAGTGAGCTTAGGGCTTTAGATGCTACGAATAACTCAGGACTGTGGTTGACATGAACAACTCCAAGTTGTGAGCTCAGCATTCTAGATGCTATGAATAACTCGAGGGCGTGGATGACATGAACGACTCTAGGTCGTGAG
This sequence comes from Vitis hybrid cultivar, assembly GCA_022058775.1. NCBI lineage: Eukaryota > Viridiplantae > Streptophyta > Magnoliopsida > Vitales > Vitaceae > Vitis > Vitis hybrid cultivar. Next base: position 32,869 of record JAJJMF010027915.1, on the reverse strand, counting down.
CTCAGGGCTCTAGATACTCTGAATAGCTTAGGGTTGTGGTTGACATGAATGACTCCAGGTCGTGAGCTCACGACTTTAGATGCTATGAACAACTCAAGGTTGTGGATTATATGAGCTACTTTGGATCATGAACTTAAGGTTCTAGATGCCTTGAACTGGTCAGGGTTGTTGATTACATGAATGGCTTTAGGTCATGAGCTCATAACTCTAGATGCTATGAACAACTCAAGGCTGTAGATTATATGAGCTACTCTGGGTTGTGAACTCAAGGCTTTAGATGATATGAACTGCTTAAGGTTATGGATGACATGAATGACTTTAGGTCATGGTCTTAGAACTCTAAATGCTATGAACTACATAGGGTAGTGGATGATATGAACGAGTCTAGATTGTGAGCTCAAGTATCTAGATTTTATGAAGAGCTTAGGGTTGTGAACGATATGAACGATTCTGGGTCATGAATAAAAGGCTCTAGATTCTATGAATAGCACAAGGCTGATGATGAAATGAATAACTTTGGGTTATGATCTTAGAGCTCTAAATGTTATGAATAACTTAAAGTTTAGATGATATGAATGACTTGGGATCTTGTGAGCTTAGGCCTCTAGATATTATGAACAACTTAGCATTGCGGATGAGATGAACTACTTTACATCATGAGCACTAGTCTCAAGATGCTATGAACAACTAAGGGTTGTGGATGATATGCATGATTCTATGTCATGAGCTCAAAACTCTATATTTTATGAACAAATTAGAGTTGTGGATGATATGAACTATTTTGGATTGTGAACTCAAGGCTTTAGATCCTATGAGTAGCTCATGGTTGTTGATGACATAAACGGTTATAGGTGGTGAGCTCAAACCTCTAGATGTTATAAATAGCTCAGGGCATTGGATGATATGAACAATTTTAGGTCATGTGCTCAAGCCTCTAGATTCTATGAATAGCTTAGGGTTGTGGATAACATGAATGACTTTGGGTCATGAGTAGAGGGCTCTAAATGCTCTGAAGAGCTTAGTTTTGCTATTGAAATGAACGACTATGGGTCATGAGCTAAAGACTCTAGATGCTATGAACAACTCAGGCCATTGGATGACATGAGCTACTTTGGGTCATTAGCTCATGGCTTTAGATGTTTTGAATAGCTTAGAGTTATGGATGATATGAACAACTCAATATCCTATGAGTTCATACCTCTAAATCATACAAACAACTCAAGGCTATGAATCATATGAACGATTCTTGGTTTTGAGCCCAAAACTCGAAATGTTATGAACAACTCAAGATTGCAGCTGACATGAACGATTTAATGTTTTGAGCTCAGGGCTCTAAATACTATGAGCAATTGAGAGTTGTGGTTGACATTAATGACTATGAGTCATGGGGAGCTCTAGATGTTATGAACAACTGAGGGTTGTGGATGATATCAACAACTTCGGGTCATGAGCACAGGGCTTTAAATACTATGAATAGATTCAAGTCGTAAGCTCAAGGTTGTAGATGCTATGAATAAGGGTTGTCAATGACATGAACTTCGCTAGGTCATGAACTTCGCTAGGTCTTTAGATACTATCTAAAACTCACGACGATGGATGATATGAATGATTATAGGTCGTGAGCTCAAGGATATAGCTTATATGAACAACTCAGGGTTGTGGATGATATGAACAATTTTGGGTCATGAACTCAAGGCTCAGATGTTATGAACAGTTCAAGGCTATGGATGAAATGAACGACTATGGGTTGTGAGCTAAGGGCTCGAGATGGTATGAATAACTAAGGGTTGTCAATAACATGAATGACTTTGGGTCTTGAGCTTAGGGTTATATATCCTATGAAGAGCTCAAGGCAATGGATGACATGAATAACATCGGGTCATGAGCTAAGGGCTTGAGATGCTATCAACAACTCAAGGCTATGGTTGACATGAATGACTATGGGTCGTGAGCGGAGGACTCTGGATGCCATGAGTAGCTTAGGGCTATGAATGACATGAATGACTCTGAGCCGTGAGCTCAAGGCTCTATATACTATGAATAGCTTAAGGTTGTGGATGACATGAGTTACTCTGTGTTATGATCTCAAGGCTCTAGATTCTATAATCAGCTAAGGGTTGTTGATGATATGATAGACTCAGGATCCAATGAGCTCAGGCCTCTAGATGTTATAACCAACTTCAGGTTGCGGATGATATGAATGATTCTTTGTCATGAGCTCATGGTTCTAAATGCTATAAATATCTCAGGGTTGTGGATGACATGACTGACTTTGGGCTATGATCTTAAAATACTAGATGCTATGAATAGCTTAGGGTAGTGGTTAACATGAATGACTCTGAGTTGTGTCTTCAAGGCTCTAGATGTTATGAACAACTCAAGGTTATGGAGGACATGAATGACTTTAGGTCATGTGCTCAAGGCTATAAATCCTATGAACAGCTCAGGGCTATGATTGACATCTATGGATCAATAAAGATGTGAAACTCAACCTATAATAAGAGTTGTCAAAGCATTCACTTGATCATAGAGTACAAAGAATGGATATTATGCAAGTTTAAGCATCAAAAGAATTTCCACTCTCAAAAGATCCAAATCAAGTTCTTCCACTAAAAGCTAAGTGTTAATGTGATTAGCTTCCGATTATTGTATGTCAAACTAATCTCTCCCCTTAACCTAGTTCTTTTCAAAGATTAGCAAACTAATCAACCTCCAATAGGCTAAGAACGCACCTCTTATTCACAATTCTTTTCACTTACTAAACTTAACCAATTCACCCATGTAACAAGCAGAGGATCGGTGACTCCCAACAAATAAAGGCTTAGGGCACCAGGCTTTAAAGGCTTTCGCCACCCCTTCGGACCATGCTCAAGTTTCAAGGCAAGCAAAGAAGTTTATTCTATATTTTTTTTTCTTTTTATTTTTCTTTTTCTTTTTCTTTTTCTATTTTTTCAAAGACTCATTGGTCTTTATGAGGTGTCCCGACACTATTAAAGAGAGGTTAAAGGTGTCAAATTATGATTTCTCAAGTTTAGAGGGTGAGATAGTTTCACATCTTATAACCAGAATCTAATGTATGTGTGTGCGAATAGCTTAAGGTGGAAGAGATAAGTTTGCATGCAATGGGAGTTTCAACAATTCATCAACTTTTAGAAGAGCATAATACAAACTCTAAGACTCATGTAATCAAGTTGAAACTCGACTTCTCTCATTTAATTTTGAGAGTTAATCCTTAATATCCATGGAGTTTAAAGCAGAAATTTTAAAATTTAAACAAAAAGTAGCTAATTTAACTAAGTATGATAAAAATTTAAACTAATACTTACTTCCTCATCTCTCCCCCCAACCGAGATGAACATTGTCCTCAATGTTTGAATCGAAAATAAGGAGGAAGGAAGTGGTACCTCATGTGATGTGGACTTGGAGTTGAGAAGGTAAACCACCTGTTTCAAAATTCAAAAATTGAATGAGAGAGGAATTTATACTAAATATTTACAAAAATGATGACTAGGCCCCACTTTGAGCAGCTGAGGACAAGGCTCAAAGGCTTGGAATTGGGGAGGGTAGGGATGAAGAAGGTAAAAAATTCGCACAAGGGAAGAGTGGTGCGAAATTTTGCACAAGGGGATGTGTTGTGCGAAAATTTCGCACAAGGGAGGGTGTTGTGCGAAAATTTCGCACAAGGCACTATTCACCCCCCCAAATGCAAAATTGGATTCTTTCAAATGGCCATAACTTCTTCGTTTCAAATCCAAATCGCACACCATTTGAACCACTGGACTCCTGACTTCCTAAGCTTCAAAAAGAGATATGGTATGCATAATTTTAGCTCCAGAAAGTGCTCCAAAAACGTGTCCAACAGTAGCAAAATGGGTGCGGTTGCAACATTCCCGTTCAACTTTGCACAGTCGTCTTCAAACGGCCATAACTTCTTCGTTTCAACTCCAAATCGAGCACCGTTTGAAGCTATGGACTCCTGAATTCCCAAGATTTGAAAGGACATATAGTATGCATGAAATGAACTTCGGTAACTGATCGAAATGGGCCCAACAGTTGCCGAAATGGGGTGGTGCGAATTGCTCTGTTTTGGCTTTTCTCCCCTGTTTTCCCCTGTTTTTGGCTTCCCCTGTGTTGATCATCATAACTTTGATTTTTGCAAGCATCATACCTGCATGAACACTTCAAAACTCATCTTAAAAACATATTAAAACTAAATTAAAGCTAAGAATTCAAACTAAAACATGCATAAATTTAAATAAAGCATAGAATTTAAATGAAGCTGATAGCATGTACCTCAAAAAGAAGATGAACTATTTAGCTCATCCTCACTCACACACCCACTTCATGCTGAATTCCCCCTGGATCCCAAACAAAATTGGCATCCTTCCCATTTGGTCCAAGGGAATTCGTTTCTCTTCTCTTCCCTGGAGAAGTGGATGCTTTAAAGGGTTCAGGTAACCCTTTGTCATCTTGAACCTTATGATTTTCAATGGAAGGTTGGTCCATAGAGTTGTCATAGCAATCCCCCACCAAAGTGTCAATCTTCAACACTTTCCTTGATCTTTTTGCATTGGTTCCTTGAAGGTTATGGTGGGGTTGAGGAGGAAGCTTCCTTTTCCCCCTTGCTATGTCGAGATTGGTGAGCTTCTCAATGGAGTCTTGAACTTTTTCTATCCTTAGTGATAGATCATTATAAACCCCCTCCATTCTTACATTTATTGAACTCTCCAAATTATCAATTTTTTCATTAAGATGAGAGTTGATCTTCTGTTGCTCACCTACAAAGTCCTCCATGACTTTGTTTATCTTCAAAATGGCTTGCTCCAATGAAGATGTACTCATTGATGGTTGAGGTTGAGGTTGGGTTGTAAGGTTGAGATGGTTATTCCAACTTGAGGTGTAGGAGCTTTGGTAACCGTACATGTCTCTCACAGTTGGAATGGTAGGGCATTCCCCTACCGCATGCTTATATGAATCATCTCCATTCAAAGCATACTTACTACCCCATTGGCTTTGTTGAACTTGCCTTTTCCCTAATTCAATCCGATCCCTCATGGATAAGTATGAAAATTTGTCCTTCTCATGATCATAATGAGAGCTTTGATCTTCATGTGGAATTTCCATTTCTAAAAAAAATGATATTCAACTAAGGCTCTTTTCTTCAACTTGTACCAGGGTTCCCTCTTGGTCTCGAATCCAACAAGGAATGCACAAATTGAAATTAAAAAAAATAATAATAAAAGAAAAGAGAATAAAAAATTTAACTAAATAAAAACTAAACTAAAAAAAATTATAAGAAAACTCACCAAACTTGTGATGAAGATCACAAGTTACCCTTGACAGTTGCTTCACTGTGCTTGTGGCACCTTCCCCGGCAACGGTGCCATTTGATTTGACTCATGGTAGCTTAGCTTTAAAGGCGTATCAACAAAATTTATACCTTAAATACTATTACTAAAGTAGCCAAGCTACTATAGCATAGTGGTTCTAGGATCGTTCACTGGGAAGGGTTTTCGCAAACACAAGTGATATTCAAATTAGGAAAATAGGTGATTTTCTTATGGATGTTAGCTTTAAAATAAGATGTAAATGTTTTAGAAAGATTTAAACTAATCTAAGCTAACATTAAAGACTAAAATGAAAGGGTCTAAAAACAAGTTTCTCAAAGATAGGATAACTATGCTCTGGCTCTTATGCAAATTGGAAATCTCAGGATAGGCACCTCGCGTTGGGGTTGCAACTATGGTGATGCTTGCTTCCCGAAATGGTATGGATTTAGCAAATCAAGTTTTAATCCTTTATAATGGCAAAACAGATGGTAGTGAATTTCATCAATGGTTATTCACCTTAGACTTCCTTTGAATGGCTCGTAAGAGATAACTAATGGTCTAAAGCCAAAAGCTTACCAAATATTGGCAACTCAAAGTCATTCCAAGTGATAAACTCACCTTTTAATGGCCATTGAAATTGGTTCTAACGGATTAATGCAAAACTTGGAATTGAAAACCTCACCTTCCAATAGCTCGTAGGAGATAACTAATGGATAGAAATCCAAAAGCTTATCAAGTATTGGCCGTTGGAAGTTGTCCAAAGGAAATAAAAACCAAACTTTGCATTAATGAACCTTTAATGAAAAACGACTACCTTACCTTCCAGGTGCGAGAAATTTCCATGGGATTTTATCCAAGTCATCACATAACATCCATATTTTGAGAAACTAAAAGTTTTAGCCAATCATCCTCTGAGGAAAAGCCCTCATAGGCTGTTTGGCTACTAAGAAAATAGAAATGGGGAAGAACAGGAGAAGAGAGAAAAACAGAGCAAGGCTCCGTCTCTGTATATCTGTCTATGTGTGTATATTTTACAATGGATGCACGGGAATATAAATAGAGAAGTTTTTTCCAACCTTCCTAGCTAAGAAATCTTATGATTGGTGGATTACAAGGAGAAGAATGGAAATTTATACAAAAATATCTAAAAGAAAAGATCTTGCGTGGAGTCGGTGGAACAGAGGAAAATTCGCACCACGCATGGGCTGTGCGAGTGTTGTGCGAGTTTCGCACAAGGTTCACACAACCAAGGTGTTGTGCGAATTTCGCACAAGCCTAGAGCAGTTGTCTTCTGAAGGCCATATCTTCCTTATTTCAGCTCCAAATCGTACACGGTTTGAAGCATTGGATTCTTGACTTCCTGAGCTTTGAAATGGTATATAGCATGTAGAAAATTGACTTCGGAAAGTGGTCCAAAAGTGAGAAATAAGACTGCAGCTGCTGTCCTCTATTTTCTTCACTTTGCTTGCTTTTCCTCTTTGCTTCTCTTTGCTTCTCTCCTTTGCTTGGCTTGTCTTAATGATCTAAATAGCTGTCAAAACACTAAAACTAGCCACAAATATGATTAGAAGTCATTGCTAGGTCCTTAACATGCCAATTGGGATAAAGATGGAGAACTACTACACAAAAGTGCTTAAAACATAATGAATTAAAGGTGTAAAATAACACTTTTTGGGTAGTAATCAGGCTATGGATGACATGAATGACATTGGATCTTGACTCAGGATCCCATGAGCTCAAGCCTCTAGATGCTATGACTAGCTTAGAGTTGTGGATGATATGAAGGATTCTTGGTCATGAGACCATGGCCCTAAAGGCTATGAATAGCTCAGGACTGTGAATGACATGAACGACTCTAGGTTATGAGCTCAAAGCTCTAGATGCTATGAATAACACAAGGTTGTGGTTGATATGAACAACTTTGGGTCATGAGCTTAAGATTCTATATGTTATGAAAAACTTAGGGCTATGGATGACATGAATGAGTTTGAGCCATCACCTTAAGGCTCTGGATGCTTTGAACAGATCAGGGTTATGGATAATAAGAATGACTCGAGATCCTATTAGCTCAGGCCTCTAGATGCTATGAACAACTTAGAGTTGAGGATGATATCACTAATTCTTAGTTATGAACCTACGAATTTAAGTGCTATGAATGGCTCAACACTGTGGTAGACATTATCGACTTTGGGCCATGAGTGCAGTGCTATAGATGCTATGAACAACTTAGGATTGTGGTTGACATGAACATCTCCAGGTCTTGAGCTCAAAGCTCTAAATGTTGTGAACAACTCAAGGTTATGACTTACATGAACGATTCTGGGTCGTGAAGTCAAGCCTTTAGATGCTATGAACAACTCAAGGATGAAAATGATATGAACTATTCTTGGTCATAAGCCTCTTGCTAAAAATGCTATGAAAAGCTCAGGGCTGTGGTTGACATGAATGACTATAGGTCCTGAGCTCAGAGCTCTAGATGCTATAAACAACTCAAAACTATGGTTGACATGAATGATCTTAGTTCGTGAGTAGAGACCTCTAGATGCTATGAACAACTTTGGGTTGAGGATGATATGAGTGATTCTAAGTCATGAGCCTATGGCTCTAAGTGCTATGAAAAGCTTAGGGCTATAGTTGACATGAATGACTCTAGGTCATGAGATTAGGGCTTTAGATCTTATGAATAGCTCAAGACATAGCTGAAATGAACGACTCTAGGTCATGAGCTCAGACCTTTAGATGTTATGAACAACTTTGGGTTGAAGAGGATAGGAATGATTCTAAGATGTGAGCCTATGGTCTAAATGCTATGAATAGTTAAGGGTTGTAGATGACAGGAACAACATCAGGTCATGAGCTTAGGATTGTAAATGTTATGAACATCTTAAGATTGTGGTTGACAAGAATGAATCTGGGTTGTGAGCTCAGGGCTCTAGATGCTATGAACAACTTAAGGCTATAGATGACATGAATGACTCTAGGTTGTGAGCTTAAGGCTTTAAATGATATGAACAGCTAAAGGTTGTGGATGACATGAGCTACACTAGGTCCTGAGCTCAATGATGTTCATGTTATGAATGGCCCAAGGTTATGGATGATACTAACGACTCGGGATCCTGTGAACTAAGGCCTCTAGATTGTATGAACAACATAGGGTTATGGATGGTATGAACGATTCTATGTCATGAGCTCGAGGATGTGGATAACTTGAACAAATTTGGGTCATGAGATCAGGACTATAGATACTATGAATAGGTCAGGTTTGTCCTTGACATGAATGACTTCGAGTCATGAGCTCAAGGCTCTTAATGCTATTAATAGCATAGGGTTATGACAGATATGTGCTACTCTGGCTCATAAGTTTAGGGTCATAGATTTTATCTACAACTCAACATTATGGATGATATGAACAACTTGAGATCCCTTAAGCTCAAGCCTCTAGATGTTATGCATAGCTCAAGGTTGTGGATTAGATGAATGATTCTGCATCATGAGCTAAGGGATATAAATGACATGAATGAATCTAGATCATGGGCTTAAGGCTCTAGATGCTATGAGCAACACAGGGTTGTGGTTGACATGAATGACTCCAAGTCGTGAGATCAAGGCTCTAAGTGCAATGAATAGCTCCAAGCTATGAAGAATATAAATGACTCCAGCTCATGAGCTGAAGGCTCTAGATACTATGAATAGCTTAAGGCTATGGTTAACATGAATGAATCCAAGTCGTAAAGTCATGGCTCAAGGCTGTGGCTAACAAGAACAAATCTAGGTTGTGAGCTTACGACTCTAGATAATATGAACAACTCAAAGTTATGGATTATATGAACAACTAGGGAGCCCGTGAGCTCAGGCCTCTAGATGCTATGAACAACTCAAGGCTGAGGATGATAAGAAAGATTCATGGTAATGAGCCTTTGAGTTTGAATGCTATGAACAATTCAGGGTTATGGATGACATGAATAACTCCAACTCGTTAGCTCAGTCCACTATATGTTATGCATAGCTCAGGGTTGTCGTTGACATGAATGATTCCGAGTTGTAAACTTAAGACTCTAGATGCTATGAAAAGCTCTCGATTGTGGAGGAAATGAACAGCTCTAACTCATGACCTCAAGGCTCTAGATGGTACGAACAACTCAGGGTTGTGGTTAACATGAAGAACTCTAGGTTATGAGCTTAGGGCTCTAGATACTATGAAAAGCTCATGGTGGTGGTTGACATGAATGACTCCGGGTTGTAAGCTCTAGGCTCTAGATGCTATGAACAACTAATAGTTATGGATGATATTAATGACTCAAGATTTTATGAGCTTGGGCCTCTAGATGCTATGAATAGCTAAGGGTTGAGAATGATATGAATGATTCTTGGTCATGAGCCTATGAGTATAAATGTTATGAATAGCTCATGGCTCTAGTTGACATGAATTACTCTAGATCATCAGGTTCGGGCTCTAGATGCCATGAAAAGCTCGGAGTTATGGATGACATGAATGATTCTAGTTTGTGAGCTCAAGGCTCTAAGTGCTATGAACAACTATGGTTATGGTTGACATCAATAACTTCAGGTCATGAGCACATGGCTCTAGATAATATGAAAAGCTCCAAGCTATAGTGGACATGAATGACTCCTAGTCGTGAGCTCAGGAATCCAGATGCTATGAACAACTCAGGTTAGTGGTTGAGATGAACGAATCTGGGTCATGGGTTGAGGGATCTAAATGCTATGAACAACTCAGGGTTCAAGTTTCCTTGAACGACTCTAGGTCATGAGCTCAGAGCTCTAAATGTTATGAACAACTCAGAGTTGTGGATGATTTGAACGACTCGAGATCCTACGAGCCAAGGCCTCTAGATGCTATGAATAACTTAGTGTTAAGAATGATACGAACGATTCTTGATTGTGAGCCTATGAGTCTAAATGCTATGAACGACTCAAAGTTGTGGATGACATGAACAACTATTGGTCATGAGCATAGGGCTCTAGATGCTATGAACAACTCAAGGTTGTGGTTGGCATGACCGACTCGGAGTTGTGAGCTCAGGACTCTAGATGCAATGAATAGCTCAAGGCTATGGATGACATGAATGATTCTGGGTCGTGAGCTTAGGGCTCTAGATGCTATTAATAGCTCAAGGTTGTGGTTTACATGAACAAATCCCAGTTGTGAGCTTAGGGCTTAAATGCTATAAATAACTCAAGGTTATGGATGACGTGAACAACTTTGAGTCGTGAGCTTAGGGTTTTAGATACTATGAGTAACTCAAAGCTATGGTTGACATGAATGACTTCGAGTTGTGAGCTTAAGACACTAGATGCAATGAATAGGTCAAGGTTGTGGATGACATGAATGATTTTTGGTTGTGAGCTTAGGGCTCTAAATGTTATGAATAGATCAAGGTTTTGGTTTACATGAACGACTCCCAATCGTAAGCTTAAGGCTCTAAATTCTATGAACATCTTAGGGCTATGGATGACATAAGCAAGTACGGGTCGTGACATCAGGGCTTAGATAATATGAGCAGCTCAAAGCTATGGTTGACCTGAACGACTATAGGTCGTGAGCTCAGAGCTCTAGATGCTATGCACAACTTAACATTGTGGATGATATGAATGACTCGGGATCCTATGAGTTGAGGCCTCTAGATACTATGAATAACTCAGGGCTGTGGATGATATGAACAGTTCTATATCATGAGCTCAAGGCTTGTGGATGACATGAATGACTCCGGTTCACATGAACAACTTTGAGTTGTGAGCTAAGTGCTTTGGATGCTATGAAAAACTTCAGGTCATGATGGACATAAATGACTTCAAGTCGTGAGCTCAAAACTATAGATGCTATGAACACCTAAGGGTAGTGGTTGACATGGAAAACTTTGGTTTATGAGCTCAGGTTTCCAAATTCTATGAACAACTCAGGTTGTGGTTGACATAAATGACTTCGGGTCATGAGCTTAGGGCTCTAGATGTTATGAACAACTTAAATTTGTGGATGATATGAACAACTCGGGATCCTATGAGCTAAGGCCTCTAGATGCTGTGAACAACTTAGGGATAAAGATGATATGAATGATTCTTGGTTATGAGCCCATGAGTTTAAATGTTATGAACATCTCAAGGTTGGGGATGATATGAACGAATCTAGGTCATGAGATCAGGGCTCTAGATATGATGAATAGCTTAAGGTTGTAGTTGACATGAAGGACTTCGAGTTATGTGCTCTAAGCTCTTGATGCTATGAACAACTCAGAGTTGTGGATGATATGAGCAAATCGAGATCTTGTGATCTTTGACCTTTAGATGCTATGAACAACTTAAGGTTGAGGATGATATGAACAATTCTTAGTTATGAGCCTATGACTCTAAATGCTGAGAATAGCTTAAGGTTGTGCATGACAAGAAAGAATCTCGGTCATGAGCTTAGGACTCTGGATGGTATGAACAATCTAGGGTTGTGGATGATACGAACAACTATGGATCCTATGAGCTCAAGTCTCTAGATGCGATGAAAAGCTCAGGGGTGTTGAGTATATGAACGATTCTTAGTCATGTGCCCATGGCCCCAAATGTCATGAACAACTCATGGTTGCAAATGAGATGAATGACTTCGGGTCATGAGCTCAAGGCTTTATATGCTATGAACAACTCAAGGCAATGGTTGACATGAATGACTCTAGGTCATGAGCTTAGGGCTTTAGATACTATGAATAGCTCAGGGTTATGTTTGACATGAACAACTTTGGGTTGTGAGCTTAGGGTTCTAAATGCTATGAATAACTTAGAGTTATGGATTATATGAACAAGTTAGGATCCTATGAGTTGAGGACTCTAGATGCTATGAACAACATAGGACTCAAGATGATATATATGATTCTCGGTCATGAGCCTATGATCTTAAATGCAATGAACAACTTAAGGTTATGGATGGCATGAATGACTCCAAGTTGTGAGCTCAGGGCTCTACATGCTATTAATAGCTCAAGGTTGTGGTTAACGTGAAGGACTCTGAATCATCTGGTCATGGCTCTAAATGCTATCAACAGCTCAGAGTTTTGGATGATATGAACGACTCAAGATCACGTGATCTAAGGCCTATAGATGCTATGAACAACTTAAGGTTAAGGATGACATGAATGATTCTTAGTTGTGAGGTAATGACTCTAAATGATATGAATAGCTCAAGGTTGTGCATGAAATGAATGACTCCGGTTCATGATCTCAGGACTATGGATGCTATGAACAACTCAAGGTTGTGGATGATATGAATGACTACAAATCCCATGACTTTAGGACTCTCAATGCTATGAAAAGCTCAAGGTTGTGGATTATATGAATGATTCTTAGTCATGTGCTCATGGGTTAAAATGCTATGAACAACTCAGGGTTGTGGATGACATGAATGACTTTGGGTCGTGAGCTCAGGGCTCTAAATGCTGTGAACAGCTCAGGGTTGTTGTCGATGTGAACAACTCTAGGTTGTGAGCTTAGGGTTTTAGATGTAATGGACAACTCAGGGTTGTGGTTGACATGAACGACTCTAGGTCGTGAGCTTAGGTCTTTAGATACTATGAACAACTCAAGATTATGGTTGACATGAATGACTCTAGTTCACGAGTTCAAGGCTCTAGATGCTATGAGCAGCTCAGGACTGTGGATAACATGAGCTAATCTAGGTTGCTAGCTTAGGGCTATTGATGTTATGAACAACTCAGTGTTGTTAATGATATGAACGACTTGGGATCCCATGAGCTCAAACCTCTAGATGCTAAGAACATTTCAAGACTATGGTGGACATGACCGATTCTATGTCATGAGGTTAGGGTTGTGGATGACATGACCGACTCTACGTTGTGAGCTTAGGGCTTTGGATATTATGAACAACTTAAGGTTGTGATTGACATCAATGACTTTGAGTCTTGAACTGAGGGCTCTAAATGCTATGAACAACTCAGGGTTACGGATGATATAAACTACTCCAAGTCATGAGCTCAAGGCTATGGACGCTATGAATAGTTCAACATTATGGATGGTATTAATGACTCAAAATCCCATGAGCTCACACCTATACATGATATGAACAACTCAGGGTTGAGGATGATATTAATGATTCTTGATCCTAAGCTAATGACTCTAAATGCTGTGAAAAACTCAGAGCTATGGTTGATGTGAACGACTTCGGCTCATGAGCTCAAGCTCAGGGCTGTGGTTGACATGAAGAATTTGGGTTGTGAGCCTAGGGCTCTAAATGCTATGAAGAGCTCAAGACCATGGATGACATGAGCTACTTTGGGTCATTAGATTAGGGCCCTAGATGCTTGAAATGACTCAAGGTTATGAATGATATGAAAAATTATGGATCAAGTGAGCTTATACCTCTAGATGCTATGAACAGCTCAGTGGTATGGATAATATGAAAGATTCTTGGTTGTGTATCCATGGCTCTAAATGCTATAAACAACTCAAGGTTGTAGATGACATGAATGACTATAGGTCGTGAGCTCAAGACTTTTGATCCTCTCAGCAACTTAGGGCTTTGATTGACATGAACAACTATAGGTCATGAGCTTAGGGTTTTAGATAATATTTATAGCTCAAGGTTTTGGATAACATGAATGAATCTGGGTCATGAGCTCAAGGCTCTACAAACTATGAACAACTCAGGGTTGTAAATGATATGAATGATTTTGCATATGAAAAGCTCATGTTGAGATAAACAACTCCAGGTCATGGGCTCAAGCCTCTACATGCTATGAAAAGCTCAGGGTTGTAAATGATATGAATGATTTTGCATCATGAGCTCAGAGCTATGGATGACATCAAGGACTCTAGTTAATAAGCTCAGTGTTCTAGATACTATGAACAACTCAGAGCTATGGTTGACATGAACGACTCTGGGTTATGATATTAGGACTCAACATGCTATGAATAAATCAAGGCATTGGACTACATGAGTTAGTTTGAGTTCTGAGCTCAAGGCACTACATACTATGAACAACTCAGCTCTGTGTATGATATGAACGAGTTAGGATCCGATGAGTTGAGGGCTCTAGATGCTATGAACAATTAAGGGTTGTGGTTGACATAAACGACTCCAAGTCTTGAGTTCTAGGCTCTTGGTTCTATGAACAACTCAGGGTTGTGGGTGATATGAACAATTCTTGGTCGTGAGCCTAATGCTCTGGATGTTATGAATAGCTTAGGGTTGCGAATGACATGAACAACTTTGGGTTGTGAGCTTATGGTTCTAAATGCTATGAACTAAGGGCAGTGGTTGAAATGAACGACATTGGGTTATGAGCCGAGTGTTCTAAATGTTATGAACAACTTAGGGTTTTGAATGACATAAACAACTTCAGGTCGTGAGCTCATAACTCTATATGCTATGAACAACTCAAGCTTGTGGATGACATGAGCTACTCCAGGTTGTGAGCTAAGGGCTTTGGAAATGAACAAGTTAGGGTTGTGGATGATATGAACGATTCTTGGTCATGAGCCCAAGGGTCAAAATCTTATGAAAAACTCAGACTATAGATGACATGAATGACTCAAGGTCATGAGCTCGGGGCATTTAATGTTACGAACAACTCATATTTATGATCGATATGAAAGACTTCGAATCTTGAGCTTAAGGCTCTAGATGCTATCAACATCTCAGGCCTATGGATGATACGAGTTGCTCCGCATCTTGAGCTCATGGGTCTAAAATCTATGAATAGCTTAAGGTTATAGACAATATGAACGACTCAAAATCCTATGAGCTCAAGCAGCTAGAAGTTATGAATAGCTTAAGGTTTTGGATAATATGAATGATTCTTGGTCGTGAGCCCAAGGATCTAAATGTTATGAACTTGTAAGGGTTATGTATGACATGAATGACTCAAGGTCGTCAACTCAGGGCTCTTCATGCTATGAACAACTTAGGGTTGTGGTTGACATGCATGACTCTATGTTGTTAGCTTAGAGTTGTGGATGCTATGAATGACTTGGAGTTGTGAATGATATGAACGACTTGGGATCCCATGAACTACGGTCTCTAGATGCTTTGAAAAGCTCAAGGTTGAGGATGATATGAATTATTTTTGGTCGTGAGCATATGACGCTAAATGTTATGAACAACTCGGGGTTATGGATGACATGAACAACTCAAAGATGTGAGCTCAGGGCTGTAGATGTTATGAATAAATCAGTCTTGTAGATGACAAGAATTACTCTAGGTCAAGAGCTTAGGGCTCCAGATGTTATGAACCACTCAAAGTTGTGGTTAATATGTAGATCATGAGCTCATGGTTTTGGATGCTATAAACTTCTTGGGGTTATGGATGATATGAAGGACTTGAGATCCTGTAAGCTCAAGGCTCTATGTGCTATGAATAGCTCATGGTTGTGGATGATATGAACGATTCTTGGTCATGAGCCCAAGGCTCTAAATTTTGTGAATAACTAAGGGTTGTGGATGACATGAATGACTGAAGGTAGTGAGCTTAGGGCTCTGGATTCTATGAACAACTTAGGGCTCTAGATGCTATGAATAGCTTAGAGTTATGGATGATATGAATGACTCAGGATCCTGTGAGCTCAGACCTCTAAATGCTATGAATAGCTCAAGGCTGTGGAAAATTGAACGACTCCAGGTCGTGAGCTCTAGGAACAACTGAAGGGTATGGATAACATGAAAGACTTAAGATCATAAGCTCTGAGCTCTGGATGTTAAGACAGCTAAAGGCTCTAGATGACATGAACAACTCTGGGTTGCGAGCATAATGCTCTAGATTTTATGAACAGCTCAAGGCTATGGTTCACATGAACGACTCTGGGTCATGAGTTAAGGGCTTCAAATGCTATGAAAAGTTCAAGGATGTAGATGACATGAACGACTCTATGTGGTGAGCTTAGGGCTCTAGATGCTATGAACAACTTAGAGTTGTGAATGATATGAATGACTCGAGATCCCATGAGCTTAGGCCTTTAGATGTTATGAACAACTTAGGGCTTTAGGTGATACGAACGATTCTTGGCCGTGAGGAGAAGGCTCCAAATGTTATGAACAACTTAGGGTTGGGGATGACATGAAAGACTCAAGGTCGTGAGCTTAGTTTCTTGATGCTATGAACAACTCTCAACTATGGATGACATGAGCATCTCAAGGTCATGAGCTCAGGGCTCTAGATGTTAGGAACAACTCAAGGCTGTGGATGACCCGAATGACTCTAAGTCAAGAGTTCAAGGCTTTAAATGCTATGAATAGTTTAGGGATGTAGATTACATAAATGACGTTGCGTTGTGAGCTTAGGGCTCTAGAAGCTATGAACAAGTCAAAGTTTTGGATGATATGAATGACTCGGGATCCCATAAGCTTAAGCCTCTAGATGCTATGAATAGCTTAGGGTTCTGGAAACATGAACGAATCCAAGTCGTGAGCTTTATGAAAAGCTTAAGGTCATGGATGACATGAATGAGTCAAGATCGTGAGCTCTGACCTTTGGATGTTAAAAACAACTTAGGGCTCTATATGACATGAACAACTCTAGGTTGTGAATTGAATGCTCTAGATGTGATTACTACTCAAAAAGTGATCTTTTATAGCTAGTTATAAACTCTTTTAAACACTTTTGAGTAGTATTTATTACCTTTTAACTCAATTGGCACATTAAGGACCCTTGCAAGTGTTACTAATTAGTTTTTGGCAAGTTTTGGTGTTTTTGATAGCTTTTTTATCATTAAAACAAGCCAAAAATGAGGGAGAACTTGGTATAGTCCATGGAAAAGCAAAATTGAAGCTAAAGTACATGAAAAATCCAAGTTATGGAGAGGTTCGAAGCCTTTTCCAAATCAATCAAGTATACAAGGAAGAGAAACAGAGAAGGAATCTATCATTCAAGAATTTTGCAACCCTTGGCGAAATATTCAAAAGCTTGCGAATTGGCCAAAAAGGAATTTCGCAAGCCTTGCGAAACTGAGGATGAATTTCGCAACCCCTAGCGAAATTTTTGCAAGCCAAAAGGAATTTCATAAGCCTTGTGAAACTAATGAATTTCGCAATCCCTTGCAAAATCTTCATGTAATCTTCAGATATTTTTGCATCGACTCTGTTAGATTTTTATCTCAAGATATTTTGTGAAATTACCTATTCTCTCTTTGTAATAAGCTAAAGATCTTTTTAGATATTTAGGATATCTAATTGAGGGGTTAACCATATCTCTCTATATATGTCTTAAGATATCTCTTTTTGTAAGATCTCAGAATCTCAGAAGAAATTCTTGGTGATCACTTGTACATTTTTAGTAAGAAATATACAAAGCCTTGCTCTGCCTTACCTACTCATTTTGTACTTATTTTCTTTCTATCCAAACAACCTCTGAGGTTGTTTTATCAAAGGATGAGTGGCTAGGCTTTTTATTTCTTGGACTGAAGGAAGCTAGGTAAGGGATTCAGAAGTGGGAGTTTTCCTTGTTTCAGTTTTAAATGAAGAGAAGTTGTGACTCGTTAATGGTTTTTATATTTTTAGTAAACTTAAAATCCCTTATAATCACCTGGGCCAACACTTGGTAAGCTTTTCGGACTCAATCCATAGAGATCCATTAGTTATCTCTTGCGAGCCTCTAGGAGGTGGTTTAAAGGTAGGATTACCAAGAATAGCCAACACTTGGTAAGCTTTTGGACTCCTTGGAGACATCCATTAGTTATCTCCTGTGAGCTTTTGAAGGATAATCCAAGGTTAAAAATCACCTTGAATGGCCAATACTAGGTGAGAGGTATAAACCATTGCAAGATGCATCAATGAGAGGGATTTAGTGTTTGAAGCCATTAATGGGAAGCAATGTAACACACCAGTTCATGAAATAACTATAGGTTAAATCCCCAATGCGAGGAAAAGATCCAAAATCTCCCCTTTTGTATAAGGAACCTGAACCTAGTGACCTGAAACTCTAAGAAACCTTTTCTTTGTAATTAAACTCAGTTACTATTTTTGGGTAGCTTAAAACCAAACCTTTTCAAACATCTTCATGTTTTCTTTTAAAGCTAACTTAGAAAAGAAAAAGCATCAATCTAGTCCTTTAAACTAACATCACGTGTGAAATGAAAACCCATCATTGTGGACGATCTTAGAACCACTATGCTATGCTAGCTATGCTACTTTAGTATATGGTGAATTAGGTTTATAATTTTTTTTGATAACTCCCGTCTGAGGACTGAATCAAATAGGTACACCAATTGGGGACGAATCAAATGGCGTCGTTGTCAGGAATGGTGCCACTTTACAGTGATATGATCTTTTCAAACCACTTGTGATCTTCATCACAAGTTTGGTGATTTTTCTTTTCTTTTACTAATTCTTTTTTTTTATAATTATTATTTGTTTTTGTTTTTAGTTTATCTTTTATCTGGTTTTAGTTAATCTTAAATTTTTTTTCTAGAATTGTTTTTCTTTTGTTTTCTTTGTTTTTGTTTCAGTTATTGCTAGTTGTGCATGCCATATTGGATACGAGACAGTGAGGGAAGACTTGTGAAAATAAAAAATCCTCACGAAACAGAGTTGGAATTGTGCGTGAAAGTCATGGAAGCTATACTTGAAGATCATCATAGTGAAAATGCTCAAGAGGAGAATATCAACACATACCGATCCATGAGGGACCACATGCATCCACCTCGTATGAGTGCACCGTCATGTATAGTGCCACTTATAGAGCAGCTAGTGATTTGACCACATATTGTGCCACTTCTACCTACTTTCCACGGGATGGAAAGTGAGAATCCCTATGCGCATACCAAGGAATTTGAGGACGTTTGTAATTCTTTCTGAGAATGAGGAGCTTCAAACGACTTGATGAGGCTCAAGCTATTTCCTTTCGCTTTAAAGGACAAGGCCAAGGAGTATCCGGACTTGGATTGACTTACAAGCTGAATTTCTTAAGAAATTTTTCCTGACTCATATAACTAATGGCTTGAAAAGGCAAATTTCAAACTTCTTAGCTAAGGAGAATGAGAAATTCTATGAATATTAGGAGAGATACATGGAAGCTATCAATGCTTGTCCTCACCATGGCTTTGATACATGGCTATTGGTGAGCAATTTTTACAACAGTATGTCTTCCTTAATGAAGCAACTATTAGAAACGATGTGCGGAGGAGACTTCATAAGTAAGCCATGGATTTCTTGAGTTATGGAACTGAAGTTTCAAAAGGATGGGATGAGCCCAATGGCAGAGAATTGGGAAGAATGAAATCTTAACCTAATGCTTCTAATGCTAAGGCTAAGATGTATACTTTGAATGAAGATACCGATATGAAAGAAAAAATTGCAGCTATGGTAAGAAGATGGGAGGAGCTAGAACTGAAGAAGATAAGAGAAGTGTAGGCCATTTCTAAAACACCCGTGCAAGATATGTCGTGTTCAATTCGTCAATCTTTTGAACACTTGGTGGCGGAGTGTCCTACAATTCCAACTGTGAGAGAAATGTTTGGGGACCAAGCGAATGTTATTGGATAATTTAAGCCCAATAACAACGCTTCATATAGCAACACCTACAATTTAAATTGGAGGAACCATTCGAATTTCTCTTGGAAGCTAAGGGCACCTCAGTACACGAAACCTGGCCAAGCACCTCCACAAGCCTCAAGTCTTGAACAAGTTGTTGTGAATCTTAGCAAGGTCGTGGGAGACTTTTTTGGAGACCAGAAATCCATCAATGCTCAAGTCAGGCAAGAAATTGAAAGTATAAACAAAATGATGGATGGGATGAAAAATGATCTATCTCAGAAGATAGATAATCTCCAATACTCAATCTCAAGGCTCACCAATCTCAACATAGTGCAAGAGAAAGGAAAATTTCCTTCTCAACCTCATCAGAATCCCAAGGGTATCCATGAAGTGGAGGCTCAGAAGGGAGAATCTTCACAAGTGAGGGAAGTCAAAGCAGCGATCACTCTAAGGAGTGGTAAAGAGGTTGATCTACCTACATTCAAGCCAAAACATGAACCAGAGAGTGAAGCAGAGAAAGAGAAGAGGGGAGAAATCAAAGGAAAAAGGAAAGGGAACGGTATAAAGAAGGAGAACAATGAAGCTATTGTGAATGAAGAACCGGAGAGGACCATCAACCAAGAAGAAATGATAAAGAAGCACATGCCTCCATAATTCCCACAAGCTTTGCATGGCAAAAAGGGAATCAATAATGCATCATAAATTCTTGAAGTGTTAAGGCAAGTGAAAGTTAACATCCCTTTGCTAGACATGATTAAACAAGTTCCGACTAATGCAAAATTCCTGAAGGACTTAGGCACTATAAAAAGAGGGTTGAATGTGAGTAAGAAAGCCTTCTTAACTGAGCAAGTAAGTTCCATTATACAGTGCAAGTCTCCAGTGAAATACAAAGATACGAGCTATCCTACCATCTCAGTGATGATTGGAGAGACGTGTGTGGAGAAAGCTTTGTTGGACTTGGGGGCAAGTGTGAATTTGCTACCCTAGCCTACTCTATCTACAAGCAATTGGGACTTGGAGAGTGGAAGCCAACATCAATCACTCTATCTCTAGCAGATAAATCTGTGAAAATTCCAAGAGGCATGATTGAAGATGTCATAGTTCAAGTTGACAAATTCTACTACCCTGTATTCCTATCATACTTGGAAGACCATTCCTAGTTACATCAAATGCTATCATCAATTGTAGGAATGGAGTTATGCAGCTTACATTTAGCAACATGACATTGGATCTCAATATCTTTTATATGTGCAATAAACAATTCCACTCGAGATAAGAATAAGGACCAGAAGAGGTGTGCATGATAGACAACTTAGTGGAAGAGCATTGTGATCAGAAAATGCTAGAAGATTTGAACGAGAGTCTTGGGGATCTTGATGAAGGGTTACCTGAAACCTCAGATTTGCTTGCTACTCTACTCCTTTTGAAGATAAGTGAAGAAATTCTCCCTTTATTCAATGACAAGGAGACACAAGAAGTCGTTAAGGAAGAGCACCCAAAGCTTATTCCAAAGCCATTACCCACGGAGTTGAAGTATGCATACCTGGAAGAGAACAAGCAGAGCCCTGTTGTTATTTCTTCATCTTTTACCACTACTTAGGAGGATTGTCTACTTGAAATCCTCAGGAGATGCAAGAAGGCGATAGGGTGGAAAATTTCTGATCTGAAAGGGATCGACCCTTTAGTCTGTACTCATCATATATACATGGAAGAGGAAGCTAAGCCAGATTGTCAACCCCAAAGAAGGTTGAACCCTCACATGCAAGAGGTGGTGCAAGCTGAAGTGCTTAAGCTACTTTAGGCCGGTATTATCTACCTCATATCAGATAGCCCATGGGTGAGTCCAACGCAAGTCATGCCAAATAAATCAGGGATCGTAGTGGTGAAAAATGATAAGGGAGAAGAAGTGTCTACACACCTTACTTCAGGTTGGAGGGTGTGTATTGATTATAGAAAGCTGAATGCTTTAACAAGGAAGGACCACTTCCCGTTGCCATTTATTGATCAAGTGCTTGAGAGGGTCTCAGGCCATCCATTCTACTATTTTTTTGGATGGCTACTCCAGGTATTTTCAAATAGAAATTGCTATTGAAGAATAGGAGAAGACCACTTTCACATGTCCATTCAGAACCTATGCATATAGAAGAATGCCTTTCAGCTTATGCAATGCACCAGCAACATTCCAAAGATGCATGTTAAGCATTTTCAATGATATGGTGGAGCGTATTATGGAAGTCTTTATGGACGATATCATCATATATGGGAGTGAGTTTGACAAATGCTTAGTCAACTTGGAAGCTGTGTTGAACCGATGCATTGAGAAAGACTTGGTGCTTAACTGGGAGAAATTTCATTTCATGGTATCCCAAGGGATTGTCCTTGGGCATATTATCTCCAAGCAAGGCATTGAAGTGGACAAAGTAAAAGTTGGACTTATTGTCAAGTTGCCATCACCAACAATTGTGAAAGGAGTAAGGCAATTCCTTGGCCACGCTGGGTTCTATAGGAGGTTTATCAAAGATTTCTCTAAACTTGCAAGACCTCTTTGTGAACTATTGGTAAAGGATGCTAAATTTGTATGGGATGATCGATGTCAATGGAGTTTTGAAGAACTGAAGCTATTGCTAATAGTCGCTCCAATAGTGAGAGCTCCCAACTGGCAATTGCCCTTTGAAGTGATGTGTGATGCCAGTGACTTTGCCATAGGAGCTATTCTTAGGCAAAGAGAATATGGAAAGCCCTATGTGATCTACTATGAGAGCAAAATGTTGAATGAAGCGCAAAGAAACTACACAACCATAGAGAAAGAATTATTAGCTATAGTTTTTGCCTTAGAAAAATTCCGCGCTTACTTGGTGGGGTCTTTCATTGTGGTTTTCACTAACCACTTGGCCTTGAAATATCTGTTGACTAAACAAGATGCAAAAGTGAGGCTGATTAGATGGATTCTCTTGCTTTAAGAATTCAATCTTTATATCAAAGAAAGGAAAGGAGTGGAAAATGTGGTAGCCGACCATCTGTCAAGGCTAGCCATCACACATAATTCCCATAGTTTGCCAATTAATGATGATTTTCCAAAACAGTCACTCATGTTGATAGAAGCCGCCCTTTGGTATGCTCGTATTGCTAACTATCTAGTTACCGGAGAAGTTCCAAGTGAGTGGAAAGCACAAGATAAGAAGCACTTCTTTGCAAAAATTCATGCCTATTATTGGGAAGAGCCATTTCTATTCAAATATTGTACTAATCAAATAATACGGAAGTGCATCCCTGAGCAAGAGCAATAGGGGATCCTCAGTCATTGCCACGAAAGCTCATGTGGAGGCCACTTTGCTTCTCAAAAGACAACTATGAAGGTGTTGCAATCGGGTTTTTGCTGGCCATCACTTTCAAAGATGCCCTCACCATGTGTAGGAGCCGTGACAAATGCCAGAGGCTTGGGAAATTAACACATAAGAACATGATGCCTTTGAACCCCATCTTAATAGTTGTTTTTTTTTATGTCTGGGGCATTGACTTCATGGGACCTTTTCCTATGTCCTTTGGCTACTCCTACATCTTGGTGAGAGTGGACTATGTTTCTAAATAGGTTAAAGCGATCTTGTGCAAAAGCAATGATCACAGAGTTGTTCTCAAATTTCTTAAAGAGAACATCTTCTCTAGATTTGGAGTACCCAAGGCTATAATCAGTGATGGGGGTACTCATTTTTATAACAAGCCGTTCGAAACTCTCTTAGCCAAGAACGAGGTGAAGCATAAGGTAGCTACACCTTACCACCCTTAGACTTCTAGGTAAGTTGGGTTAGCAAACCGAGAGATCAAAAACATAATGATGAAGGTGGTCAATACGAGCAGAAGAGATTGGTTTGTTAAGCTTCATGATTCACTATGGGCTTACAAAATAGCTTACAAGACCATTCTTGGAATGTCTCCTTATCGCTTAGTCTATGGCAAAACATGTCATCTCCTTGTTGAAGTGCAATACAAAGCTTGGTGGGCAATCAAGACGCTTAACATGGACTTGAACAGAGCCGACATGAAGAGATTTCTAGACCTTAATGAGATGGAAGAACTGAGAAATGATGCCTACAATAATTCAAAGATTGAAAAAAAAAAGATTGAAAAGGTGGCATGATCAGTTAGCCTCCCGCAAAGACTTCTAGAAGGGACAAAGAGTCTTGTTGTATGACTCTAAGCTCCACATTTTCCCGGGAAAGTTGAAGTCAAGATAGATAGGTCCGTTTACTATCCAACAAGTGTATTCGAATGGAGTACTAGAGCTACTCAATTCCAGCAGCACCAGAAGTTTTAAAGTCAATGGCCAACATCTCAACCATTCCTAGAACCATTTTCTCGAGACAAGGAGGAAATCAACCTCCTTGAGCTAAATCAAGCTTAAAAAGACAAATGGTTAGATGGACTTAGTCTGTCGGAAGACACTAAGTCCATATTTTTTGTTTTAATGTTAATTTCAAATTTTATTGATTTAGTATATGTTTTAAATTGAAATTTCTTGCGTTAATTTTATTTTGTTACTATTTAATTTAATTTTTAATGATCAATTGCAAGTGAATTCAAAAACAAATGGAAAAACTTTTCAAATTTTTTCTGAAGGAGGAAAAATAAAACAATTCTCAAGGGCATGCGAAAATTTTGCAACCTCAAATCCACCTTGCGAAAATTTTGGAAGGCTTGCAAAAATTTCGCAAACCAGCTTCGCTTGCGAAATCCGATGCGAAATTTGAAAAGCCTGTGCAAACTCATTTCGCAGACCAACTTTGCCTTGCGAAAACATTGCGAAATTTGAAGGAGGTTGTAAACTCAATTCACAACTCAGGAACCCATTTCACAATCTTGCGAATTCCAACAACCTTTGTGCGAAAGGCCAAAGGTCAGTGGGAAAGCCAAAGGTCGCTTGAACAAATTATTTAAAGACATCCCACTGCCCAATCTGCCTCTATTCATTTCACAAGCCCATTTACTCCTTGCAAAGCCCTACGCCACCTTGCAAATTGGTTTTCTCTCCATTCCATGTCCCCACGGCCACCCATTTGAAGAAGTGACCTTCGCCTCTCACTCCATTTCAGCCATGGAGCGCGTCAGAGCAGGCCATACTGACCCTTTAGTATCTCGCGAGGCCAGGCCAAGAGCCTCCTCTGCTTAGGATTCACCTCAAGCTCCAACTGTTCCGTCCTCTAAGGGTGGGGTGCCTTCTAACCCTCCTCAGTGCCGATACTTGAAACGGAGACCATCGACTTCTCCACCCCCTGAGCCATCAGTACACCGCATTCCACCTAATAGAGTCAGGACCTCAGGTCCTGGAGAAACGTCTAAGCATTCACAGCCTAAACCTCAGGCCCTAGCCGATTCTCAGCGTCCTTCCGGCATTGCCCCGGAAGCCATCATCAAGAGGCCTATGGTTACCTAGTCGCCCATTGAGGGCAATACAGATTGTAAAGCTAGGACATTTCAATCCGAGCTTTATTTTCACATTAAGGCCATACGACAGCAGTCAGAGCTTCGGGATTTATTTGGACTACTCCAGAGGTACCAACTCGAGCGCCTTATGACTCCTATGGAGTTTCTACCCCAGAGTGGCAATGGACTTCTATCAGTCCATGACTACTCAGGGCGCCCAGAGTCCCACCGCCATTCATTTCAGCATTGACGGGCACCAGAGTATCCTAGAGGCTAAGCATATTGTTGAGGCTCTCCATATTCCATATCAACCAGAGGATCCAACACATTTCCGAGAGTGGTCCCCTATATCTCAACGAGACATGGTCAACATCCTTTCCAGGGGGACTTCTGGAGATTCATTCCTTCTATGTAAGGAGCTTTCGTCTGGGATGCTCCTAATAGATGTATTGCTGTGGTCCAACATTTTCCCTCTTTAGCATCTAGTACAGATGCGATGAGCCATCCTGGACGCGTTATTTAGGATATCTGAGGGCTTCTATTTTGGGCCACATCACTTGATTATGGCTGCTCTCCTCCACTTTGAGGAGAAAGTTCATAAGAACAAACTGCAGAGAGCCGATATTATTCCATTGTTGTTTCCAAGGTTGCTTTGTCATATATTGGAGCACATGGGTTATCTTACTAAGCCCCACCATAAGCGTCGCCACCATTGTCGAGAGCATTTCACTTTTGACAAGTGGACATAGTTGGCATGATATTCAACACCTGTAGCAGCACCACCTAGACTAGCATCTCCAGTGCCACCACAGGCTGAGAAACCACGGTAGGACGAGCATCCTGTAGAGTTTATACCACCTACCCCTATTGCACCATCTATGCTTGAGTTATCTCTACTGATCCTCCTACTACACTTCCTGCTCCACCAGTTGCACCTCTTACATCGGAGGCCTCTATCACCATATCTACCATAGAGTTTTGTGCCATGGTAGATTTGTTCAAGACACTAACCACTACGTACAATGCTCTATTCTGGCAAATGGCGGACATACGCGCTCAGCAAGACCATCATACTGCTATCCTTCGTCAGATTCAGCAACATTTGGGACTCCTGCCACCACCTCAGACTGATATTTTGGGACCATTAGAGCACATAGCTCCAGCTGAGGAGGCTATTCCAGCTGAGGAGACCACCAGAGTCGATGTCCCTATCCAGGCCACTCACGAGGCAACTATAGAGCCATCATCTCCATCAGAGAGCCCCACTACTTGATAACTTCTTTATTTTGTATTTACTTAGTATATTAGTAGACGTTATTACTTGTTTTGATATTTTATTTTATGGGTTTGGATATATTACATGATCATATCTCATTGTACTTTCTCATAATAATATATACACATCATTTTTTGTTTTCTCTATTTACTTTACTCATTAATCTTTTGTTTTTTGAATCATGCGGTTTCTCCTATACGATTCAGACTCAATGTCACTTAGGAAGTACCACTTCCTCCCTTTATTTACAATCGCTCTTGCCACATTGAGGGCAATGTTGATCTTGGTTGGGGAGAGAAGAGTTAAGAAAGGAAGTTTTGTTAATAATGCTAAGTTATTTTGTTAATTTAGTACTTTTTGCTTAATTTTAAAAGTTTTTACTCTACTATCCATGATTATTAAGGAAAATTTCTCAAAATGAAATGGGAGAAATTGAATTCTTGTCTTTTTACTTGAATATTAGAGTCGTATTAGGCTTATTAAAGTTGATGAATTATTGAAACTCCTATTGATTTCAACCTTATTTCTTCCACTTTAATCTTACCACACATTGTGCACTTTAGGTTCCGTTTATAAGATGAAAAACTATCTCACCCCTGAACTTAGGAAAATTTAGACTTGGTACCATCGACCTCGTTTTAATAGTGTTAGGACACCTTAATAAAGGCCAATGAGCCTTCAAAAAAAAAAAAAAAAAAAAAAAAAACGAGAAAGAACAAAGTGTTACACTTGCCTTGAAATCTGAGCAAGGTTCGTGGGGTATGTGGTGAAAATCTTTAAAACCCGGTGCCCTAAGCCTTGATTGGTTGGGAGCCACCGACCTTAATGCTCGTTAAAAGGGTGAATAGGTGGAGTTTAACATATTATAGGTGCTTGGGTATTAAATTTCAAATTTCAAAAGTCTAGGGTAAAATCCAAGGACTTAGTGGTCGAAATATCCTTAAAGCTTGATGCCTTAAACCTTGATTGGTTGGGAGTCATCGATGGATCCCCGTTACGTGGACACATTAGAAAACAATACCTTAAGCATTGCATGCCTACAAGAAAAAAATTGTGAAATAAAAGAGGTGCATTCTTAGCCTATTAGAAGTGATTAGTTTGCCAAAGTCTGATAAAGAATTAGGTTGGGGGGAGAGATTAGTTCAGAGTACTATATTCAAAAACTAATAAGCTTAACACATATATTTTTGTAGAATAGTAAGGTTTGGCCCTTTGAGAGTGGAAATTCTTTTGATGCTTAAATTTGCATAATGCCTACTCTTTATAAATTGTGATTCGATAAGATATTTGATGATTCTTGTTGAAGGTTGGGTTTTGCCTCCTTAATGTTCTATGAGAGAGTATGCTCTGCATCATGCTACTTGAAATATTTTTAGTGATCAACATGATTTTGTAAATTGTTTTACTGTTTATTTTTCTTTATCTCTCCTTCATTGCTAAAGGACTAGCAATATGTCGGTTGGGGTGAGTGATTACTACTCAAAAAGTGCTCTTTTATAGCTAGTTATAAACTCTTTTAAACACTTTTAAGTAGTATTTATTACCTTTTAACTCAATTGGCACATTAAGAACCCTTGCAAGTGTTACTAATCAATTTTTGGCAAGTTTTGGTGTTTTTGATAGTTTTTTATCATTAAAACAAGCCAAGAATAAGGAAGAACTTGGTATAGTCCATGGCAAAGCAAGATTGAAGCTAAAGTACATGAAAAATCCAAGTTATGGAGAGCTTCGAAGCCTTTGCCAAATCAATCAAGTATGCAAGGAAGAGAAACGGAGAAGGAATATATCATTCAAGAATTTCGCAATCC
The DNA here is from genome assembly GCA_022058775.1 of Vitis hybrid cultivar. NCBI lineage: Eukaryota > Viridiplantae > Streptophyta > Magnoliopsida > Vitales > Vitaceae > Vitis > Vitis hybrid cultivar. Next base: position 4,555 of record JAJJMF010027915.1, on the reverse strand, counting down.
TTTGCGAAATATTCGCAAGCTTGTGAATTGGCTAAAAAGGAATTTCACAAGCCTTGTGAAACCGAGGATGAATTTCGCAACCCATTGCGAAATATTCGCAACCTTGCGAAAGCTTCATGTAATCTTCAGATATTTTTGCATTGACTCTGTTAGATTTTTATCTCAAGATATTTTGTGTAATTACCTATTCTCTCCTTATAATCAGCTAAAGATCTTTTTAGAGGATTAGGATATTTAATTGAGGGGTTAAAAATATCTCTTTACATATGTCTTAAGATATCTCTTTTTGTAAGATCTCAGAATCTGGGAAGAAATTCTTGGTGATCATTTGTACATTTTTAGTAATAAATATACAAAGCCTTGCTCTGCCTTACCTACTCATTTTGTATTTATTTTCTTTCTAGCCAAACAACCTCTGAGGTTGTTTTCTCAGAGGATGAGTGGCTAGGCTTTTTGTTTCTTGGACTGAAGGAAGCTAGGTAAGGGATCCGGATACAAAAGTGGGAGTTTTCCTTGTTTTAGTTTTAAATGAAGAGAAGTTGTGACCCGTTAATGGTTTTTATATTTTTAGTTAACTTAAAATCCCTTTTAATCACCTGGGCTAACACTTGGTAAGCTTTTCAGACTCAATCCATAGAGATCCATTAGTTATCTCTTACGAGCCTCTGGGAGGTGGTTTAAAGGTAGGATTACCTAGAATAGCCAACACTTGGTAAGCTTTTGGATTCCCTAAAGACATCCATTAGTTATCTTCTGTGAGCTTTTGAAGGGTAATCCAAGGTTAAAGATCACCTTGAATGGCCAATACTAGGTATGAGGTATGAACCATTGCAAGATGCATTAGTGAGGGGGATTTAGTGTTTGAAGACATCAATGGGAAGCAATGTAACACACCGGTTCAGGAAATAACTATAGGTTAAATCCCCAATGCGAGGAAAAGATCCAGAATCTCCTCTTTTGTATAAGGAACTTGAACTGATTACTACTCAAAAAGTACTATTTGATAGCTTGTAATTAACTATTTTAAACACTTTTGAGTAGTAGTTATTTCCTTTTAACCCAATTAACATATTAAGGACCTTTGCAAGCATTTCTAATCAATTTGTGTTAAGTTTTGGTGTTTTGATAGCTTTTTAATCACCAAAGCAATCCGAGATTGAGGAGAGTTACTTGGAATCCATGGTAAAGCAATGGAAAGTTCAGAAACATGAAGAACCAAAGCTTTGAAGTCCTTTGCCATAAGCAAATCCGGAATGCAAGGAGGGGAAGCAAAGAGAAATCTGCCGTGAAGCATTTTTTATGACAGTCATGTCAACTACTTTTGGAACACTTACTAAAGTCCGATTTATGCATGCTATATGTCGTTTTAAAGCTTAGGAAGTCATCAATCCAATGGTGCACAATTCGGAGCTGAAATGAGGAGTTACAGCCATTGGAAACTGAACACCGCAAGCTGAAAGCCAACTTTGCAGCGCTGTGAAATCAGCCTTTTGCTGCGAAGTGATTTCGCACCCCTTTTTGTGCATCTGCGAAATCTTGCAGACCTCATTTTCACCTACGAATTGGTCCTTAGTGCTTCCCGATATTTGCGACCGACACATTGAGATATTTTTCTTCAGATTTTTGTTGTCTAAATCCCAAAACTCTTATTGTAAGCCACCAATTGTAGGATTCCTTAGTTATTAAGTTAGGAAAAAGGGTAAATATCAAGGTAATAATTATTATTTTAATTTTCATATAATTAGCTCTTGGGAGCCTGTTCTCGAGGACGACGGACCTTTTGTAAAAGTTTGAAAGAAAGAAAAATATAGAGCTTTTGCTCTGCCTTACCTACTCAATTTGATTGTATTTTTTATTTACTAGTTATGCACTCTCTGAGGAAGTTTCCCCAGAGAATGAGTAACTAAACCTTTAGTTCCTTGGAGCTAAGGTTGCTGGAAAAGGTTCCAAGTGCATGAATTAGTAGCTTTGTGGCTTCAGCCATGAATGAAGAGAAAGTGTGATCCTTTAGTGATTTCTATGTTTTTAGTTAACTTAAAACGCTTTGGAGTCACCTGGGCCAACACTTGGTAAGGCAAGTGATCTCCGTCCGTGGAGATGCACTAGTTTACCCCTTGCGAGCCTCTGTGAGGTGACTTGAAGGTAGGATTTTCTAGAATTGCCAACACTTGGTAAGCTTTTGGACTCCAAGGAGACATCCATTAGTTATCTCTTGCGAGCTTGAGAAGGGAAGTCCAAGGTTAAAGATCACCTTGAATGGTAAGTGCTAGTGAGAGGCACGAACCATTACAAGTTGCATCAGTGAGAGGGAATTAAAGCTGAAATCCAATTAAGGGATGCATTTGTACAACACTGGTTAGATAATTGACTATATGTTAATTCTCTAATGCAAGGAAATGAACCAACTGACCGGAGCTATGTTTTTGCATGAGGAACCTCCCCTGTGAACCTAAATCTCCAAGGAATGTTTTTCTTCATAAGTAATTTCCATTACTTGTTGTGCCGTTAGTTTGAATCTAAACCTTTTACCAACCAAAGTTTGTGTTTTATTTCTTAAGCTAACCTTGAAATGAAAAAGCACCAATTCACTTTGAATTGATATCATTTGTAATTTGAAAACCCTTCCCAGTGAACGATCCTAGAGCCACTATGCTATAGTAGCTTTTTCCTTGCTACCCTAGTATATGGTGTAATAGGTTATAAATTTTGTTGATTACTCCCTCAATCAAGGAACACCAGCTGAACACGAATCAGCTGAAACACCAATTGGGCATGAATCATGAACCTAGTGACATGAAACTCCAAGAAACCCTTTATTTGTAATTAAACTCAGTTACTATTTTTGGGTAGCTTAAAACCAAACCTTTTCAACCATATTCATGTTTTCTTTTAAAGCTAACTCAGAAAAGAAAAAGCACAAATCCAGTCCTTTAAACTAATATCATGTGTGAAATGAAAACCCATCCTTGTGGACGATCCTAGAACCACTATGCTATGCTAGCTCTGCTAGCCTAGTATATTGTGAATTAGGTTTATAAATTTTGTTGATAACTCCCGTCTTAGGACTGAATCAAATAGGTACACCAATTGGGGAGGAATCAAGATGTTATGAACAACTCAAGGCTATGGTTGACATGAACGAATTTAGGTTGTGAGTTAAGGGCTCTAGATGTTATTAACAGTTTAGGGATATGGATGACATGAAATACTCCATGTGGTCAGCTTAGGGCTCTAGATGCTATGAATAGCTGAAAGTTGTGGATGATATGAACAACTTGGGAGCCCCTGAGCTAAAGCCTTTAGATGCTATGAACAACTTAGAGCTTCAGGTGATATGAATGATTCTTGGTCATGAGTAGAAGACTCAAAATGTTATGAATAACTCAAGGTTTTGGATGACATGAACAACTCAAGGTTGTGAGCTTAGGGCTTTAGATGCTATGAACAACTCTCGACTATGGATGACATGAACATCTCAAGGTCCTGAGCTCAGGGCTCTAGATGTTAGGAACAACTCAAGGCCATGGATGACCTGAATGAATTCAAGTGATGAGTTCAAGGCTGTAGAAGCTATGAATAGTTTAGGGATGTTGATGACATAAACGACGTCGTGTTGTGAGCTCAGGGCTCTAGATGCTATGAACAAATCAAAGTTGTGGATGATATGAACAACTTGAGATCTCGTGAGCTTATGCCTCCAGATGCTATGAACAACTTAGGGCTTTGGTTGATATGAACGATTCTTGGTTTTGAGCACAATGCCCTAAATGTTATGAATAACTCAGGGCTGTAGAGAACATGAACTACTAAAGGTTGTGATCTCAGGCCTCTAGATGATATAAACAGATCAAGTATATGGTTGACATGTACAACTCCAGGTTGTGAGCTTAGGGTTCTAGATGCTATGAACAACGTAGGCTTATGGATGACAAGAGTTGGTCCATGTCATCAGTTCATGGCTTTGGATGCTATGAATTGCTTGAGGTTGTGAATGATATGAATGACTTGGGATCTTGTGAATTCTAACCTCTAGGTGCTATTAATCGCTCAAGGTTGTGGATGATATCAATGGTTCTTAGTCGTCAGGAACTCAAGGCTTTGGATGACATGAATGACTAAGGGTCGTGAGCTTAGGGCTCTGGATGCCATGAATAGCCTAGGGCTCTAGATTCTATGAACAACTCAAAGTTGTGGATGATATGAACGACTTGGGATCCCATGAACCTAAGCCTTTGGATACTATGAATAGCTAAGGGTTGTGGATGACATGAACAACCTAAGGTCGTGAGCTTAGGGATCTAGATGCTATGTACCGCTCTAGGTTGTGGACAACATGAACAACTCAAGGTCGTAAGCTTAGAGCTCTAAATGTTAAGAACAGTTTAGGATTATGGATGACATGAACAACTCCGGGTCTTAATCTCAAGGCTTTAAATGTTATGATCAACTCAGAGTTGTGGTTGACATGAACTACTCTGGGTTGTGTGCTAAGGGATCTAGATGCTATGAACAGTTTAAGGATGTGGATGACATGAACGATTCCGTATCGTGAACT
>JAJJMF010027908.1:21714-50855 GCA_022058775.1 Vitis hybrid cultivar | reverse complement strand
ACTGTGGACCCGCATTTTTCACATGCGCCCCCACTCGATCGGCGAGACTCGCTTTTTATTTTGTGAAAAAATTTATTTTAGTTTTGGAAAAAAAGTTGGAGCCGCCACTTATTTTATTTTTATTTTAAAGGGAAAATAAAACAAGAAAGAAAAACCCTAAAATGTGACTCCATAATTTTTGGAAAAAGCATGTCTTTGAAAAACCCGAGTCTAGGTCCGGGGATCAAGTTACTTATTGGGAAGGTACCTCTAGGAGGTAGCACCCCTCTAAGCCCTAAAGAGGTCTCTACTAACTAAATTGGGGGCAATGTGGCAATTAATTGATTAATTGGGGATACCTAGATAGACTAAGGTGATTTCAAAAAAATAACATGCCGAATAGGATCAAATTTCCATAAAAGAGAGTTAGGGTGCATACCTGGACGGCTTCTCAAAGCGCTATCATAAAACATGAAAGTTAGTATTGAGATGCATCACACAACATTTGTTTTATCAAAGATAATCAAACAATCATCAAATGTATATCAAGGCAATTAAAGAGGATAGCAAGCATTGCACATATTCATAGGGTTTAGAAAGTGGGTATTAGGGAACGTACCTGGATAGCATATTTAACTCCTAATGCGCTTCCACAAAACATGAGAGGTTAGATAACAAACTATAAAATAAGAAGTCCTAGCATGCTCGTTATCTAATTATCATAGCAGAAATTGTCAAAATATATGAAAACAATAATTATCACACTCATCTTGTATACAATTTCTAAAAAAAAAGATAGATATAATTTCAAAAAGTGACAAAAATGGCAACAAAAATAATTTTTGAAAAGATTTTCTTATGTAGGGGTTTCACCAATTCCCCAAATTAATATACACAAATTTAGCCCAGAATCATCCCATTATTTGGGACCACAAGCTTTGATTCGTGTTTTTGTTCAAAACCATACTTTTTGTTAGAAACCGAGAAGGATGCAAACCGAACAAAATATGGTTGCATATTATTTTTTAAAATAAAAAAAAGATTTTGATCCCGAGGACTCTAAATGAGTTTTTGAAATAGATTTTTAAAATGATTTTTTGAGAAAAGTATTTTATTTTAAAATAAAAGGAATTAATTTGGAAAAAATAAAATATAAGAAATAAAATACCAAACAAAACAAAAATGAAACCTCAAAGTAAAATTTTTTTTAGTAATTGACAAAAATGATAATGGTGATGGTAGAGGCCAATCTTCATGATTTTCCAATGGCCTCTAAAAGTCAAATTTAATAAATATTCACCAAAGCAACAAACCAAACGACTTTAGAACAAATAAAACTAATGAAATATTAATCGGGAATTTATAAGGATCAATCAAACACATAAATTGAGATAAACAATCAAGAACTAATTTAAAATCAACCAAACACCTAAACATGTAATTATAATAATGTCGATATAGTAACACAAGCACATAGAATTCTAAAACATATTAACTAATCAAAAACTAGAATCATCAATTTTAGAACGTGAGCAAAATAACATAAGATTAGTTAAACTAATTAACCTATTAGAAAAAAAAGCATGAACTAAATATTGATAAACCAAGAATGAAGATTAGTATACTCAAAACATGAATAATATGACTTAGGGTTAGTTAAATTAGTCGTCTAAAACTTTGGAAAACATACAAACTAAAAGTGGATCAACCAAGAATTAATCAAATATTTCTTAAACTAATCAACTTAAATCCTAAAAAGGATGAATCAGAAAAAAATGATTACAATTTTTTTAAAAAAACATAAATTTAATTAGATGGGATCAAATAGACTAATGAGCCAAAATTCTAAAATACCTAAACTAAATAAGACGAACCAAAACATGATCAAAATAAACTTAAAAACATAAGCTTTATTACATAGGATCAATTAGAATAATAGACTAAAAATTATAAAACACTTGAACTAAATAAAAAGCTGACTCCTAAAAAAAACTGACTTTTAAAATTAAATCTATTAAAACCGATCTAAGCAAAATTCTAACTTTTCGAACTAAGCAAGGAATCAAATCCAAACTACACAAAGATTCTAATTTTTCAATGTAATATAATGAATTAAAATTAAAATAAAACAAAAAATTCTCACCTTTTAAACCAAAGTAATGAATCAAAATTAAGCAAACAAAAATTTACTTTTCAATCTAATATATAAAAAAAAATCAAAACTAGATTAAACAAAATTCAAACATTTCAAAATAACGCAAGGAATAAAAAATAAATTAAATAAAATTTTAACCTTTCAATCTAGTTCAATGAATAAAAAATTGAATCAAACAAAAATTCTAATTTTTCGAGACAAACATAATGAATTAAAATTAAACTAAACAAAACCTAACTTTTGAAACCAAGACAATAAATCAAAATTAAACTAACTACATTCTAACTTTTTCATCCGATTAAAAAAAATCAAAATTAATACATAAAAACTCTAACTTTCAATCCAATAAAAAAAATTAAAACTAAAATCCTTAGAAATTCTAACTTACCTTTTCCAGAATGCCTCTATGGTGGTGCGGCTGCTGCTCTCTTCCTTCACCGGCCTCTCTTTGTTCCCTCAAAATAATATATCTCCGTGTGGATTCCTCAAGCCAAAAATCCTCTCTTTTGCTCCCCAAAAAAAATAATATCTCTCCGTGGATCTTCCTTAAAAAAAACAATCCCCTTTATTTATATGGCAGCCCCTCTTTATATGGCTGCGTGAGGATCTCCAAAATTTCCTTTAAAAATATATTCTCTTCTCAATTTATATGGCAGCCTTACCTTATAGAATATTTTCTTTCTTTTTGGGAGATATATTTCGGAAATCCCACTTTCCAAACTGATCATGGCACTTACCATTTCAATTGACCTAATAAAAGAAACCTGTTAACCCAATGAACATTGTTTGGTGGGTCCCATGGTCATGTCGTCTTCTCTCTTCCCATTAGACACAACCGCCTGTGCCATTTCTTCGTGTTCCCGATGCGAAACCTCGTCTTCTTCTGGCTTTCGGTTCTTATGGATCATGAGTAAAGGCTCGTCTTTCCAGGTGGTGTTGCAGACTGGGCACACGAGGCTTCCTTGCTTTCTAACGTGAGCTGCTATGCAGGAGAAGTGAAAGGCGTGCGAGCACTCTGCTGTGTAAATGGTTGTTCCTTGACCAGTCTTCACGCTTTGCAAGCAGATTCCATAGCTATTCCGAAGCTTGAAACTGTTTCTGAAGATGGATAACTTTAGAGGGGACCTAGGAGAAGACGGGTTCGAGCTCAGTAGCGATCTCGGGGTTTTGACGGTGTCGGTGGGCGTAGTGGTTTTGGCTTGAAGTTTGGGACTCTCGTCGATGGAAGGTGTTTGAGCCACTACCACAGTGGTTCGGCATCGCAAGCTGGGACTGGAAACAGGTTGAGACTGCATCCTAGGCGTGGAGGTGTTGCTACCGCTGGAAAACAACCCCAACTTCGTACCGCTTTTAGGGCTGGGACTTGATTTAAACAGAGTTGATGAAAGTCCTGATATTGGGCTGTTTTCTGTGAGCAATGGTTGTAGATCAGATGCTCCACCATTGCCTAATAGGTCATCATTATCTGGTGGGTTTTCCAATGGTGAAGTGAATGCATCTAGGGACTTTGATTTGAACAATGGACCAAGTCTTGATGAAGTGGGCACCGAAACAGCACCTCGTACCCAGCATGCTAAAAAACAGTGTGCCCTTCCTGTCGTCTGTTCCTTCTCTAGAATTCCTCTCCCCATGCAAAAAAGAATAGAATAATAGTATAAAAAAAATTAAAAGAAAATTAAAGAAACTAATGAAATTAGTAATAAAATAGAATATGATTTCAAAGAAAAAACAAAGGAATAAGGAGAGCTTAGATAATATCATTTCCTCTTTCAATAATAGGGTCACATGCGTATTTTAAATCTAACAATTCAAACAATTTTTCATTAAGTAAATAAATAAATAAATAAAAATAAATAAAATGAAATATATAAAGACAATTAAATACATGAATAAGTAAATAATAAAAAGTAAAAGTAAAAATGAATAGACAAAATAAATGTAATTACCAAATGCATGCCATAATAATAATAATATTAATAAAAATAATAATAATAATAATAATAATAATAATAATAAAATAAAATAAAAGAAATGTTGAGCCTCAATGAAATGTCTAAATGGACCTGTTCTGAAAAAGGTGTCTAAGTGACCTAAGTGACATGTGTGTAAATGAGGAGGTGTCTCGGTGCGAGTCAAGGTGAATCTAGGTGGGCCTAGGGTGGTGTCTAATGGGTCAGGTGTATCTAAAAGCTATCCTAAAAAAAACAAGAAAAGCCTAAGTCTAAGTTAGGGCTGCCAAGGGTCACAATAAGGAATCAAATAATCCCTCAACCAAAGTCTCCGAGGTGACTCAAAAAATGGTAAGTCGTACGAGTAGTAATGGGCCACCAAGGAACTACCGTGGAGCACTGAAAATGAACTTAGAGACATGTGCTAAAGGGACAAAATTGAGGGTCTACACCAACCTCACTTCACCTAAGCCCTTTTTCTAAAACCAATGATGTCAAAATTATGACTATCAGCCAGCTTTTCCAAAGTAGGATTGACTAAGATTTCTTTATCTAGTCCCTATCCTCTTGGGATGGATTTTGGAAATACTCAAATACATCAAATGACATAATATATTGCCACCAATCAGATGAGCAATTTGAATAGTTTATTTCAGGAGGTAGAGTTTAAGACGGCATGTAAATGATAATCTTTTTCGGAATCCACAATGCTTTGATTTTTATTTACTTTCCTAAAAAAAGATATTGTGTAGCATAGAAGAATCCCAACCCCAAAAACACAAACACTGCAGCTAACAGATAGATACCCCACATATTTAAGGGGCACCAACTGGTCTTCTCATCCAAGAAATCTCTTACATTGGAGCTGTCTCAAACTAATGAATGGGGATTGATGACCAGTGATTGGGTTCGAAAAGATCAGCTTGACCTTTGATTTTGGAAGAAGCATCCATTGTACTTCCCAACAAAATGGGGGTCCAAAACTTCCCAATAAGCAGTCTTCTTCTTGGATACATTTTTCAAACATTGTGCGCATACTTTTCCAAGGCATTATAGGACCACAATGCAAGTGGGCATACCCCATTTGCCTCAAGCCTCAATCAATCCTTCAACTGAAAACAAAAGGATGGAGAAAAATTGCAGTTTGAAAATATGAGATTAGGTCAGCTTGGAGTGATGGGCATATGTTGTTTTTTTGCAGAAATTGTTGTTGTCGTCCCTCTCGAAACCTCCTACTCGGTTATCTTGTTCAGTGGGGAATCATTTAGGAATTACTGTTAAAAATAAAAAGAAAATTCAACGGTCTTCAAATTTTGTAGATTCCTTCCACGTATAGCAGAATTATCAGAATAGTCATGGTAGAGGGTGTCAGAAAAGACAGTTGGTTCATAAAAAATTGGGAAATAAAAGTAAAAGATCAATAACAATCATATGAGGCAATTGATAGTGAATCAAAAGATATGAATGGTCATCATTTTGTTCCAACAATGACCATAACTCATCCACAGTGTTAGTCAAAAAAGGAAACTTTATTAAAATCACTACCACAAAATATAATATGATCATAAATTAAATACACCCTTCCAAGGAATCCTCTCTCCCTCTCCCTCTCTATTTATACAACTTTCAAACTTGGACCCTTTCTAAGTATTTTAAAAGAAACTTCTATAAACAAAGGTTGAACGATGTAAACACGCATTAAAATAGATATTTTTTTAAAGCGAAATGCATCAATTAACATTTGGACTCAATTGGGTTGAAAGAGAAGGTCCAACTGAGGTGGCCAATTACTATATGGAGGTACCAAAAATTGAACCACCAAGAGAATGGTCAATCTCAAAACCTAAAAGTGCATGAATTCATCTTACTCTAAAATAAGGATCACAAAAAGAGAAGAGCTCCAAACTTTTATGATAACCTGACTGATTAACCAGTGCTTAAAAAGATGAGTCCAATTATCCTTCTCTTCATGTGTCCAAAAGTCAACAAAATCTGTTGACCTACGACAAAAAGCCTACTTATTACAGAGTTTGTTGACCTTCTACAAAAGACATTCCTTGATGACCCTTCATAGGAAGAGTGACAACTATAAAGAGAAGACTCTCTTGACCTCTAAAAAAATACATCTCTCTACCCTAAAAAATGATGGAATAAAATCTTCAATATTTTCCTCCAAGAATTTTATCTTCTTCACTATATATGTTTTCATGTTATTAAATGCAGAACTGTTTGAATAAAATCAATGTCCACCCTATTCTTCTGCTCCATTATTAGGTATAGTTTTTAAAGGGCTCATCATCCAAGACAAGAAAATAAAATTCCTAGTATATATGCGTTACTGTGCTAGATAACTTAGACATTAACTTCATGTGCTCAAAATTTGCATCTTAAAATAAAATGGACAAGTAAAAAGTTGGACAAAGCTAATTTGTAACAGTTCAATCCTATGCAAACTTGAGATTTACCAATTCATGATATGCTAAACATCTTTGGTCCTATTTCATGTTATAAAACATCAAAAACTCATATATTTTATGAAGTGGAGGAGGAGGAGTGACATGATTCTATGTTGTGCTACAGCATTTGTCTTAATGGCTTTTTCGAACTAAGTGGTAGTACTTCTTGGAAAGTTAAACTTGATTCTACGAAACTTCTGAAAATTAGAGTTTGATTTAATTTTTAAGAGTTAATTAAAATATTTTATTTTGAGTGGTTGATTTAGTTTCAATATTTAAGTAGTTGAATCTTAAAAAGTTTTCATATTTTTATTATTAAGAGTTTTTATTTTGTTAGATGTGAGTATCTATAAATAAGAAAAATTATGTAATATTTGAACAACATTGGTAAAAGATAATAATTTTTTAAATTCTTTTCAATTGTTTAGCTTATTTATATAATTGTTTTTGTATTTCTTTCAACCCTGTTACTCCAACAAATTCTTATCAGAGTTATATGAAAAATGACAAATGAAATGTATCTGTATCAAGTTCCCAAACTCAACAATGACAGCTACAAAAGTTAGAGTATTAAGAAGAAGGTTTTGTTTGGTTTGTAAGATACACAGTAGGTTATGAAGAGGCTACAAAGAATCACCAGTTGAAACTATTGTACCCTGAATTCAAGGGGATTTTTTGAAAGATATGACAAAAAAAAATGCTTACCATCATCTATCAAGTAATAGATGAAGAACCTTTTGAGAAGATTTCAAGAGTAACCACAACAAAGAAAACATGAAAGATGTTACAAAAAACACACATATTAGTTGATAAGGCTTGAAAAGTTTGTCTTCAAACTCTTAGAAGAGATATGAAAGTTTTGAATATGAAAGAATCAACATTAGTCTTTGATTATTTTTCTAGATCATTGGTTATTATTGATTTATTAAAAAGAAATAAGTGAAAGTTTGAATGACACTCGTGTGGTTGAAAAAGAATCAACATTAGTCTCTGATTATTTTTCTAAATCATCGGCTAATATTAATTTATTGGAAAGGAAGTAGTGAAAGTTTGAATGACACTTGTGTGTTTGAAAAAGTATATTAATCTTACTACTAAATTTTTTTATGTACTCTCTAAAAATAAAAATAGAGGTCAACTAGATATTTCTACAAAATTCAAACTTTCATCCCAGGGTTAATTTCTTCTTTTCAAATCCCCAATAAAAAAATAAATAAATAAAAATTCTAGGTTTAAGATTTATGAATTCTATATTGGTCTAAACATCAATTTATTTATCTACATACTTTTCTATTAATTATTTCTTTTTTTCCCTTGTGAAACCAAAATAGCAATTAATATTATAAAGAGAAGGAAAATAAGTTGAAATAAAACTCTTACCTTGAAGTTTTCTCTTAAAAGAAAAAATAACTTCACTTCACCTTGGATCTAAAATCTCAACTTCTATATGACCTTTATTCTCTATAGCGTCTAAAAGTGTATTCAAAATGTGCTATAGGGTTTTTATATTCTTATCATTGTTAATAAAATACATATACATAATATATATATACATTGGTCTGTAGTCCAAAATTTAAGCCTATGGGCCCAAAATTTTTATTTTTAGGCTAAATTAACCCTTGGGTATTACATCCTCCCCTCCTTAAAAAAAGTTTAGTCTTTTAAACTTGACATACTTGTAATATGAAAAAGGTATGGATATTTTTCTTAAATCTCTTGTTCTATTTCCTAAGTAACCTCCATTTCTGAATATTTTCTCTATCAAACTTCCAGTAATTTGAGTACGACACATCGAAGAGCCTTATCCATTTTATCGATAATTCAAATAAGGAACTCCTAATAAGTCAAAATTTCTACTAACTAGAGAGGCTCTAGTTCCATTATATGAGAAGGATCATGCATATACTTGCTCAAAGTTGATACATGAAAAACATTATGAATCCTTTTTAATCTTGGAGGCAATGTAACTTGATAGGCCAATGTGTCAATCTTCTCCAAAATCTCAAAAGGTCCCACATATCTAGGACTTAGCTTTCCTTTTCTTCCAAATCTCATCACTATTTTTATAATTCAAACCTTGAGAAATATATGATCTCTAACCTCAAACTCTAAGTCACATCTTCGATTATCTACATAGCTTTTCAGTTGACTCTAAGTAGTCTTCAATATTTCTCCAATCAATGCAACTTTCTCTATAATCACCAAAACCAACTTTGGATCTAAGAGTTTCCTCTTACTAATTTCATCCCAACAAATCGATGACCTACACCTTCTACCATACAGAGCCTCATATGATGTCATACCAATACTAGCTTGATAGCTATTATTATATTCAAATTCTACCAAAGGCATATGATCTTCTCCCAACTACCTCCTAAATCTAAGATACATGCTTCAACATATCCTCCAAAATTTGAATCACCCTTTCTAACTGACCATTTGTTTGAGGATGAAAGGTAGTTATATCTCAACTAAGCCCTTAAAGCTTTTTGTAAACTCTTCCAAAATTTAAAAGTTAAGCAACTATCTCTATCTAAAACAATAGACATTGGAACTTCATGTAATCTTATAATTTCTTAAACATATAAGGAAGTCAATCTATCTAGGGGAAATGTGGTCTAAATAGGTAAAAAGTGGGCTAATTTTGTCAATCTATAAAAAATTACCCAAGTCGCATTGTTACCTCTTAAATACTTAGGTAATACGAAAACAAAGTTCATCATAATATGCTCGCACTTCCACTCAGGAATGGGAACTTGGGTTTGACTTGTTGACAAATTATGCATTGTGCAACAAAATGGGCAATATCTCGTTTTAAACCAAGCCACTAATAAAGTTGTCTTTGTTGGGATTGAGCCCTTAAAAGCAAGACATGGTGTAACAAAGTTAGACCTAACTATCCCTTTACTATCCTCTTGGTGTATTGAAATTGATTTGAGTATTTAGTCCATGTCTCCTATATTGTACATGACTTTGGTGCATTAGAAGTTGTACAAAAGATACAAGTCATGGGTTCCTTGTAAGTAAATAAGTTGTCCACAAATAGTTCATGAATTTGGGCAATCCAGTAGAGACTATAGTGTACTACCTCCTACTTGGAGGGATGGTTTATCTTGGTCATCGGAATAGGTTTCCCATGATGAGTGCACTAGTGTATGTGATGCACATTGGACAGGACCTACGGTGAATCATGATGCAAGGCTATCAAGTGTCATGATTCACCAAGCTACCATACTACATGGACTCTTAACCTTGAGGGGATATTGAGCTTATTTCAAAATTAACAAGAGGCTTTGACCTATGGGTGAGACCCTAAAGTGGTCATATATCCCCATGGATTAGGTCACTATTAAGGAGGTTGGTGACAACAAGTATTCTCAATAGAGACACCATGATATCTCATGGGATTGAGACAGTATGTCCCCTAAGGTGATCCAAAGGACATGTGATCATGAAATCTATGGTCACAGTAATTCCTTTAGTGGAATTTGACATATGCTCCTTGGAGTTAGAGTATGTCATTTGATCACATAATAAGTGAGACCTGTAACTTAAGGATTTGAGAGATAATCTTGATAGATGATAACACTACCTTGTTAGATTATGGACACTAATTCATGGAGAGTCTGCATGTAGTGGATACTAAGTCACGAACCTGAGCAATTGGTGTCTCATTATAGTATACATAAAGTACTAGACTGTAGTTGACTCTCTATAGTGGGATGTTAAGTCAATTTCACAATTTGATTATGAAGAAGTCAATACTCTTATGGGTCCTAGTGATCCTCGCTTTGAACTCATATTCCTTGATGACATGGTTTATAGGGGTTGAATGGGTTTTTAGTTCACTTTTGTGCATAAGGTCTTTTTTCTAATTACGCAAGGTTGCACAGGGATAGGTGCGTGATATTTCCAAATTGGGCTAATTGATTAATTAGGGTCTTGTATGGTTAATTAATCAATTAGAAACTTTTTTGGGTTAGATTAAGATACCCAACCTCATGGTAGGCTTAAGTCAATTAAGCCTAGTAGGAAGCTGATAAATACCCCTTTAAGGGTTAGGGTTTCTATGTCTTGTCATTTTCTCCCTACAGTCCAAAGGGAGAATCTTAGCCTTCACCCTTGAGATCTTCATTATATCAGTGCCTAGACACAAGGAATAGACATTGGTGGAAGATCAAGGTGTTTACAAGATCCATTACGACTTTGGATTTATCTACATTGATTGGAATTGATCTGAGAACATTTGGATCAAAGGTATGTGGTTTTATTCTTTAGATCTATAATTTCTATGGTATCCATATTATTTTTTAATATCTGTTTATCCATTATGATAGATTCAGATGGCCTAGGATAGATTCTCATGTACCCTATGTGATCCAAGGCATGAGAACAAAGTAATTTGTGGTTCCCAACAATTGGTATCAGAACCCTAGGGTAGGTTCTAGCATGTAGATTTGTTCTAAGGTGTACTAACTTTGTTTTGCAGGGTTGTTTTATTCATCCCATAACCCTCAAGGATGAATGAATGAGATGTTTTTATTCATTTAGTTAAATATATCAATATATTTGGATTTCTTAATTATAATCATGATATCATATATACCTTTTGATTCTCTAGATTGGGTTGTACTCCCCATAAGGGATATAGGATTTTTATTTGGTTGTAAAAATCTTTTCTTTTTAATAGATGGGTTGTAAGCTCCATTATAAGAGCATAGAAACTTTTATTATTGTAAAAATTTCAACTTTTTGTATCCATCTATGGTGACCCAAAAGAAAAGAAAGAATCTTAAAAGTTCTTTTTGAGATTCTATGGTGTTTAAAGAAGAAAAAAAAAATTCTTAACAGTTCTTGTTTTGAGATCCGTGGTTGCACAATGATGTCAAATTAAACTCAAAATCGGGACTTACTCCCAGTATTTTCTTAGGTCAAGCCACATATGGTTTTGAAGCTTAGGAAGTTAGAAATCCAACCATCTTAAACATTAATTCGGAGTAGAAATAAGGGAGATATAGACGATTGAAGCAAGATTATGCAAAGTGCATGGCAGAATAGTGACGTCAAATTTAAGCCAAATTGGGGCTGTTTCCAATAATTTTCTTGGGAAAAATCACATATGGTTTCGAAGCTTAGGAATTTAGGAATCCAATGCTACAAACTGATCACAATTTAGGATTGAAACGATGGAGATATGACCAATCAAAGCAATGCTGCACAAAGAGCATGCTACTACCAGATTGCATATGGGTCCAATTCCTTTTGGTTATTTGGGCTGAATTTTAGATTTGTCCTTTTGGGCTCATGTTGGTCGCAATTGGGTTTTTTGGGTTTTCAATTTTAACTAACCCTATTTTTAGGTGTAGGGCTATTTTTGGTAATTTGGGTTTTATTCAAATTTTAATTACCAAATATGCAATAAGATCCCTAAAGCTATAGGAAAAGTTTCTATTTATTTATTCCCTTATATTTTTATTATATGCTCTTGATTAATTGCATATGTGACCTCAAGGTATTTTGGTATTCTTAATTGGAAATAAATTTTCATGTTTTTTTCAAAATTGGAAAACTTGTTTAAATTGGAATGTGCATGATTAAGAAATTTTATTTTAAAGAAAATATAAGTTGAAAAAGGATTAAGAGGTTTCTTTTCTTTTTAAAATTAATTCTTAGAGATTTTAATTTTATTTAAAATCTTGTCAAATCTTTGGGATCTCTAAGAATAAAATTGTTATTTTAAGGAAAAACTCTTATTTTTTTGAATCTTTATACAGTAGTATTTTTCCTATTTTGCATAGGATTCCGATTTAAAGAAAATAAATTAATTTTGGAAATTCATGATAGATAATTTATAATTAAGAATGGTTACCAAAATAAGTATTAGAACCAAAGAAAGGTTTTTCAGTATTCTTAATAAATTTTCATGAGAAGATATTTTGCAAGATTATTTATTTAAACTAGTTGTTGCTAAGAAGATTGTTTTTTCTTTAAAACTATCTATTTATTAAACTTTAAGAGGTTTTCTTGTTCTTTCTCAGCGAGAGAAGGAAAACTATATCTATACTTGGTCCTTCAGGCTCTCCTCCCCAAAGAGAATGAGGAAACCGTTTTGTTTGGATAGTTCAATGATAAGGAATAAGAGAGCAATTCTTTTAGCATAGGAATCCCAATTTAAAAGATAAATAATGGATTTGGAAAATCTCAAGATAAAGAGTTTATAATAAGAAGGGTTACCAAAATAACTTTGGAAAGTTTTAGTACGTTAATGGAGATATAAAATATTTCGAAAAATAATTTGTATAATGGATTGTTTAATTCATTTTTGTAAATAAACACTTTTTGTAGTTTTTCATAGAGAATATTTCATCCATTAAGAAATTACTAAAAGGTTTTATTTTTGGGAGTATTTAAAGGAATAAATTATTATGAAATTGATATGAAAATTTTTATTAAGTTGGAAAAGTGTAAGGAATAAGGAAAGTAAATCTTATGAGGATTTGTTAATACGAGAAGCAAAAGTTCTTTTCTTGGACAAGGTGCTCTCAAGATTATTCAAAATCTCATAAATTGATAATTTTCTTATTACATAAGAGTTTCCAATTTGGAAAATAAATATTTTGGAAATTTTCATTAGAGATAATTTATTATTAAAAGATTACTACCAAAAGGCTTAAGAATTTGATGGAAATAAATTTCTTTAAAACATTTCCTAGATAAAGATATGGACTCTCCACATGGACAAGACTAGATATCTCTGTAGTGGGAGTGACCACCCCCACAATGGGGTTCTTTACTAGTTCAAGGACAATGGTGATACAATTGACATTGGATATGAAGTGGGAAAATCGCCCTATGCATGCAATCCCACTTTCATAGTCCATGGGCCAAATAGCAAGTATGTTGATCTTGTCTTTAGATACTTTTATGATTAAGATAAGGAGATCAATTTGAGAGGGTCTCTAACTATTAATAAGGTCATAACCTGCCCAACGTAGGCTTGATTCTTATGATACTAAGATACCTTGCAAAAGGAAATGCATGTAGTTTGAGAGTGCTACATTTTTCCTAAATTAATTACCAATTGCCATGAATGTTCAATTATGTCATACACTTAGTTATATTCTTTGTTATAAATATCATGCTAGTTTTATTATCACTTTCTTTCTCACAATAGGCCAAGCCCAACTAATCAATTGGATTAATTTTATTCTAGGTATAGTAACTAATTTCATAGAAGCTAGTTTAGGATCAAAGAGCTAATTATTTCTTATAAACTAACCTAGAAAAAGGAAAAATTCATATATCAAAGTGGTATTAAATTGATTAGAAATCCAAGTATCTAATACTTGGATCTTTAGATAATGTGTTGCAATAGTAACACATGTCTATTACTAGAGACTTTGATATTCTCTTTCTAGTTTGCAATGGCTATTTGGTGATAAGGATAGGTCAACTTTGGCAAGCTACTCTTAGAACTGTTATGAACACTAGTATTTATATGATCTTAGAGACCTTGTCATTTTCTTTTAGGATGGCTAAGGGGATTCTCAAAGATTATAGGGTGTTCATATGGAATTCAAAGGTTCTTTAGGTTCTTCTCTCAAGAAAAAGAAGAACAACACCAAATAAGAAAAGTTCAAAAGAAGGAATAAGAGACCAAGCTCAAGGACAAGTGATTCCTTTGTGACATTTTAGGACACTAGAAAAGGAATGTTTGGTTTGCCTAAAGGAAAAAGGAAAGTATACATCATTTTCTCATTGTTGAATATTTAGTGGTGGATTTCATCATTTATGGTGGATAGATTCTAGGCCCACTGTTTGTAAGTTCTTATAGGATATTAACAAATGAGAAGGTTAAATGATGGGATTATACTTACCTTACCTTCAAATGCAAGGCCAGTTATGTAGTTTAGTAGGAGATAATATCTTCTTCTTTTATATGTATTATATTATCACTTTGCCAAGGGATGAGAATAGTCAGATCTAAGGATTGAACCTAGCACTAATTAAACATTTGGTATCTAAACCTAGGTCATATTAATCTAAATAAGATCCAAAGACTGGTAAAGTTTGGACTTTTTGATTCTAAAAGATCTTCTAGGCTACGAATTTTGCATAAATGGTAAAATGACCAAGAGGACTAGAGCCAAGGAATGTTTAGATTTAGTGGAATTTAACATATGCTCATTTGAGTTAGAGTATGTCATTTGATCACATAATTAGTGAGATCTATAACTCAAGGACTTAAGAGGTAATCTTGATAGGTGATGGCATTACCTTGTTAGATTACGGACTCAAGCACTTGGTACCTTATAATAATTAAACTATCAAAATTACCTTACAAAGTCTACTTGAATTTAGACAATTTGTAAGATCATAAAAGCAAATTTTATGGGATGAAACTAGTTGTTTCTTCCTGGGTTATAGCCTTTATTCTTTTAAATAAATAAATCTAGTCATCACATTTATTCAAAATAGCATTTAACAACCTAGATTTCAAAAATAACATTAAAAAATAAAATAAAGAGATATAACTATGCAAGAACATAAATCATAAAAAAATAGTAAAAAGACAAATTAGAGATTTTATATTAATGAAACATCTTTATCTATATTGGGTAATTTATTTGATAAATTTAATTATTAACAATTATTTAAAAATCAAACAATAATTAAAGAAATAATAATTAAGTTTGATAATTAAATTTTATTAGATAATTTAATATAAAAAAAAAATCACTTCTTGAGTGAAAATTTACAATTTTGAATGATATGAAATTAGACCACTCTAGCTTACTCACAACTTGAGTAAATTCAATCTAGCTCATACTCTAGCCTTGTAGAGACAACCTTTATCTAATAGAATAAAAATCAATAGTATTTGTGGGGGGCTCCCCTCCACGTGTCCCTTTTCCAATCTAAACACCTTGACCGTCAGCACAAGCATGCAACCCGTTTTTATCATTCCGTTCGGATCATGACTAGGTCCATCTGGCACCAGGCATAAGAAGGCCCTTTTCCCCTACAAGTCCAAACGGCAAGGGGAGCCCAGACCCCCCAAACAGATAGGATTGTCCAGACAAGTCTTTAAGACCCACTGACATGTGTGATCATTCACGCTTGACATGTGCACGGCTAATGAGACCTATTCTAGCCCTCAAGTCCATGTCAATTAATTGCTGCACATAACCCCATACCATCAATAGGCTCAGGGGACAGGTAGCTACACAGTCTAAGATCATGGCACATCAACTGATGGCACTTGCCAGCCACCCAAAATTGTGATGATTGCCCAATCGCTTGCATGACAATCATCATTATAGAGAAAGTCAAAGTACTTAGTCAACACTACAGTGGCACTCTCTTCAGCACTATAAAAACCCTTCATAAAGCACAAACAATATATGCACACATACACCTATCCACTCTTTCCCACTAAGTAGCTTGAGTTATTCTTGCTTGACTTAAGCTTCGGAGGGGCGTGCTCGGACCACCCTTTTGGACATTCTTTTTGTGAAAGAAAAGAGTCCATCCAGCTTTATTATTGCTTGGTAGACTCTCTGAGAGGCACTAATAAGGGAGGAAGGTTGTCTGAATTTTGTATAGCTAGACGGACTTGACTCCAGTTGGCTTAGAACCAACATTGGCATCATTTGTGGGAATGCCTAAGGATGTCAACACCCTCTAGAAGTCGATCATCAACTATGGGTAGCAAATGCTACTTTGGCTGGCGTGAAAGCATGGAGAGACGCCAACGTGAAAATGATCTGCAGATGCAGTCTTTGATCCGCCAAACAAGATAACTCAAGGAAGAAAATGAAGAGTTATGTGCCCAAATGTCATCGGCGGGTCCTTCTCAAAGCCGACAACCTCTAAGCTAGCAAATAGCCTCAAAATGTACTAACGAGACATCTTTTCCTAGGAATGCCGAGTTTTCCTTGGGTAGTCACATGATGCGATCTGAGGAGGAGCTTTCACCAACTCACGAGGTATAGTTGGATGAAAGCTCTGACTCTACTCGGGTGTCAACAAAGAGAAGGTGTGACAGGAGGTCACGCCTATCTGATGCAATGCAAGTTGGGTTGGGACCTTAATCACCTGGCATAAGGGGAAAACCATACTTAGCAAAAACTCTAGAGGCCCGTCTGTGTCCCTTAGCCACAGCGATCATGTTGGAGTGGCCTTACCATCCGCCAAAATAGCAGCAAGTTGGGCCCCTAGTAGATCGGGCTCCACTTGGGTCTGTCAGCCGACGATTGGATGACATGCTCTCCACGCCATTCGACCCTCACATCATTAACTATGAGCCCTAAATGGGGTTCATAGTACCAAAATTCATGACATACGATAGAATTAGCAATCCATTCAATCATATCATGCACTATAGGCAACTCATGACCCTTGACATAGGGAACGATGCATTGCTATGCAAAGTCTTTCCAACTAGCCTACATGGCTAGGATCTCTTGTGGTTCCACCGCCTCCCAAAGAATTTCGTGAATAATTTTTGAGATCTGTCGGAAGCCTTTGTGGGACACTATCTATGTTCAGCTCACCATAAGCAAAACATAAGCACCCTGCAAAATATCAAGATGCGGGAAAACAAATCCCTCAGAGACTTCATGAAATGGTTTAGACAAGTTGTGCTCCAAGTGAGTCCTATAGCATGGACACCATTCTACAGATTTTCAAGAGAAACATCTGTTCGAGTACGCTGTTCTTTGAGTCTCTTGCAAAAAAGCCACCAACAACGATGAATGACCTATTCAAACGAGCAAACAAGTATTGTATGCTCGAAAACAACGTCTGCATGGCTACTCAACAAGTCCTGGTCACTAATCGACCAACCACGACAGACCATGTAGGAAGTTCTAAACCCTCAAACCAATTGAGGCAAACTAATAAGGGGCAAGATGACCAGTAACAACCGAGTCAAGCTAGTCTGACCCTCCTCAATATCTCATATGAAAAACTCCTCCCATTGATTCGCAACTTGTCTGATTTCAGGTGGCCAGAGCCAATCAAGATGGATCCTACTAAATGGGATTAGAGCACACCTATCATAAAGACCATGGTCATACCACTAAATAGTGCAAAAGTCTCCACTACTTAATGGAAAGACTAATCAAGACTAGGCACCTGAAACAATACATCTGCACAACTGGTGGTCAAAGAGAGATGACTTGAGATCTAGCCATCCAAGTTCCCATATCTTCAACAGTTCCTAAAGCTGCTATCAACTATATTCATGGAGGCCTCGCTAATGAAAAATACAACTCCAAACGGAAAAGGCAAAGGTTGCTCCGTGCAACCTCCGTAAGGGAATGGATCAACTTCGTTCAACATAACTTGCCAAGTGGAAGTATGTGCCCTGTTGACGGCATAATTATCTTTCATCCGATAAATGCTAACCGGGTATTGCAACCACATGAAGACGCTCTGATCCTAACCCTGGGAATAAGTGGATTCGATAGGAGATGAGTTCTAATTGATCGGGGTAGCTCAGTTGATCTCTTACAAATGTCAGTCTACAAGCAAATGGGTTTCCCACCATTTGCCGTAGGAAAACCCAGGGCAGTTACTATTTGGGTTCAATGGAGCCACAACAACTTCTCTAGAGGACGTTGTATTACTCGTCCAGGTTGGCCTGATCACCCTAAATGTGCAATTCTCAGTGGTAGAGGATTTATCCCATTTTAAAGCCATCATGAGACGTGCATGGCTTCACAGTATGAAATTCATTTCCTCTACATACCATTAGATGGTAAGCTACCTCACCGAGAATGGACAAATCGACCTTCTTGGTAGTCAGTTAGCCGCACACTAGTGCTATCAAGTGGTACTAGATTCCAGACACTTTACTAGCGACGAGGCACCCCCGAAACCATCAAATGCAATGGAGTAATAGCAATTACTGAACCTGGTGAAAAAAGATCCACCTGTGGCTAATCCACTCCAACCATTGTGTCTTTCACATGACACAGACCAAGTTACCTATGCTAGCTCCTTTCTCATGTCGGATGAATTGGAACTGCTCAAAAGCGTGCTTCAGTAGAACAAAGACGTCTTTGCCTGGACTCATTCTGACATGTCAGGAATCCATCCATCGGTGACCTCTCATTGGCTCAACATCATACCTTCCTCACGTCCTGTCTACCAGAAGGTTCAATGTTTCTGTAAACCCTCAATTTTGTCCCTTGGCACTTGCATTTTATCCTATAGGTGTCACATGCACCCATGTTTTCATATGACCTCGCCATGGCCCCCTTTTGGCCTTGATCAGTTTCTGAGCCTTGTGTAGGTTCATTTGCGGTCCAATATAGTGCGGGTGTGTAGTTCATTTTGGAGTTCCATCATGGAAAATTTCCCTATTTGTTCACATCATGCTATAGGGAAGGAAGTGAGGCCCCCCAAAAATTTCAGTTCAGCCAGAATTCATTGAAACAGGTCCGAATTCGGAGTACTTGGGCTTGTTTTGATCATATCTCCCTCATCCGAACTTAGAATCGTGCACCGTTTTTTTTTATGGACTCCTTATTCTTCAAGGAACATTATTTCAAAATTTAAAATTTTTATTCAATCAGCTCGACCAGTTCCCAAAGTTTCAGTTTAGGCATAATTCATTGAAACATGTTCGAATTCAAAGCACTTGGGCATGTTTTGATCATATCTCCCTTATCAGACCTCGGAATTGTGTACCATTTTTTTATGGACTCCTTATGCTTCAAGGAACATTATGTAAAAATTTTAAAAATTTTCTCAACTGGCTCAACCGGTTGGAATCTGATTCAACCGGTTCATCGAGTCAGCTTATATGAAGCACTTATTTTGGTGATTTTGGAGCCCAATTCCTACATGGATTCGGCCCATGGGCTCCAGATCATTTTTGGGTTGTATTTTGGATCCATTTTGGGCCTTATTTCAAATTCCTTGCAGCCCATCATGAATCCATATGGATCCTTGGTGGGGAAGCAAGTTGAAAGCTTAAGATAGTCAGTTTGCATGGAAAATGAGGAGGGGAGTTAATGGGGAAGTTGATTTCGAGACTGACTAGAGCTCTTTCCAGAGCTTGAAAGAGAGAAAAATGAAGAGGCTTTGACGGCTGGAGGTCTAGGACTATAAAAGAGGAAAAAAATTAGATTTGAAAGGATTTCTTCTTTTTCTGAGAGAGAGGACTTCGTGGAATCGTGGGGAAGGAATTTTATAAGAGGTTTTTGGAGGGTTTCTTTTCGTGAGTGGTCTGAGGGAGTGGATTGAAGAGGTCCTCATACTTTTGGGGGTCTCGGATACATTTGGAGAAGCTTTGCAAGCTAAAGGAGCACCTCTTAAAGGTTGGTTCTTTAGGTACGTTTTTGGTTCCTTACAGAACTCTTGCTTGCATTTGGTTCCTCTTTCTGATCATTCCAGAATGCTTAAGGCTTTATTGATTGGTGTGGAAGAAAAGGGCCACAAATTTTTATGTTCAAAATTGGTTCTTTGTGTGCTTTCCATGATCTTCATTCAGTTGATGCCATTGATCCCGTTTGATTTTGTTCATGTTAAAAATCTATTTTGAATCATTCTCTCGTTTTATAAACGTGTTGCCTTGTTTTGACTGGTTCTCCCTCATCTGGGCTCAAAATTGTGTTCCATTGATTTTTTGGATTCTTTATTCTTTGGGGAATCTACTGTTAAAATTTCAGAATTTTTCTCAACCGGTTGAATCAGTTGGGAACTGGTTCAACAAGTCCTGCATGTCTAGCCCTGTTTTATTAACGCATTATCTTGTTTTGACCAATTCTCCCTCATCTGGGCTTGGAATTGAGCGAGATTGCTTTTGTTGGATTCTTTATTTTTTGGGGAATCTATTGTAAAATTTTCAAAAATTTTCTCAACCAGTTGGGAATGGTTCAAAAGGTCTTGCATGTCCAGTCCTGTTTTATAAACACGTTGCCTTGTTTTGACCGGTTCTCCCTCATCCGGGCTCAGAATTGAGTGTCGTTGTTTTTGTTGGATTATTTATTCTTTGGGGAATCTACTGTTAAAAGTTTAGAATTTTTCTCAATCAGTTTAATAGGTCTTGCATGTCCAGCCCTATTTTATAAACGCGTTGCCTTGTTTTGACCGGTTCTCCCTTATCTAGACTCAGAATTAAGGGCTGTTACTTTTGTTGGATTCTTTATTCTTTGGAAAATCTATTGTTAAAATTTCAAAAAATTTCTCAACTAGTTGGACCAGTTGGGAACCGGTTCAATAGGTCCTACATGTCCAGCCTTGTTTAATAAATGTGTTGTCTTGTTTTGACCGGTTCTCCCTCATCCGGGCTCGAAATTGAGTACCGTTGCTTTTTTTGGATTCTTTATTCTTTGGGGAATCTGATGTTAAATTTTCAAAAAATTTCTCAATTGGTTGAACCAGTAGGGAACCGGTCCAACAGTCCCTTCATGATCAATCCCGTTTTAGTATGTTTTAACTCTTATTTTTGTTATGGCTTAAGCCCTTAGGCTCTAAGGCACTTATGGGCCTCCTTTAGAGTTTTAAATGGGCTCTAAAATGAATTTGAATATACCCACTTCAGAGCTAGAGGCATTAGGAGTCAGGTAAGTTTGGTTTGATTTGATGTTGGAGATCGGTGAATTGTTGTTTGAGGGAATGTGTAAGGAAATAAATAATTGGGTGTCGTCATTTCCATTCACTTCCTCTTTAAGCTTGAACTTTGATTCTTGATCATGAATGCCTACTACATGCTTGTGTTTTTTGCCTCATCTTTTCCTTGCAGCGCATGGCTAGGGACCTCAGGTATGCACTCTGATTTTTGACTTGTTGAGTGTATGTGCATGCTAAATACTAGGCAGGTCTATGTGATTCATGTCATTTTTTTAGCCTAAGATTTGTTTGATCTTTGACCCATATGCTCTCATATACCTAGTTCATTAGTAGAGACCGAGTTCTAGGTCTAGAGGGGTGCTACCTCATGTGAGGTACCTTCCCGATAGGTAACCTGATTCTTGGACCCAGAATCTAGTTTTCGTAGATCGTTTTTTCCTGATTGGAGCCATGCTAGGGTTTTTGTTCTTAATTTTTCCCCATTTAAAAATAAAAATAAAAAGTAAGTGGAAACTCCAAACAAAACTGTTCCTCACTGGGACAAATTTTTCAAAACTCGAAAATCAGTTTTCCCTTTTACTTTTTTTAAAAAAATAGTGAGTCGCGCCGGTCGGTGGATCGGGTGAGGGTCCACAAATTGGCGACTCCACTGGGGATCGAACCCAAAATCTCTGGTTTCATAAGAGGATCAAGCTTGAACTTGAATTGGGTATATCGGAGCACATGGTTCTCTGATCAGTAGACTCTTAGGCTACATAGATGACTGATGATCACATACTTGATTAGTATCTGGCTTGCACCTGTGATGTGTTGATGCTTGTGTGTCCACTTGATTGGTTTTAGCATGCTTACTCATTGTTGATTGGTATTTAGTTATGAGATTTGGGATTGGCATAGATGGTCAGATTGTGTGTAGATTTTGTGGTAGGCCTTGCCCTTTGCGCATGACTGTTTGCTGCATGTCTACCCTTTCTCTTGCATGACTGTTTGCTGCTTGTGTTTGTGGGGCGCACTTGTATCCCCTTATTTCCGAATTACTAGTCTTGGTTAACTATTCCTCATTGATTGCTTAATTTGTTTGGGAGTCATTCCCAACTGTTTGCCTTCGACCAACTTAGGGGTTTAGGAGTAGGGTCTAGCATAGGGGCTATATCGATGTTTGGGAGCACTATGGAGATGATGGATATCCGAGCAATGAAGACCTATATAGCCCTGAGCTAAATTTCATGGATACATGTGTGGCTAGTGTGTCACTCTGATTGTTGATTGATTGTTGGTTAGGATCAGAAGTTGCGTATCCCTATGGGTATAGTCATCTAGCTTGTAGGACTTGCTTTTTCCCGTTATTAGCTTTTGAGCCACCTTACCTTTGAGGTATCACCATGTCAGAGTCCCGCTCCTACTTGTGGAGCCATATATCGGATTAGCTGTTGACATCACATGTCAGCTCATTCCTTTAGAGGATTTAGTTGTAAGATTGCATTACTGGATTGATTTCAGGATTGATAGTCACGAGGATTGATGTACCACTTTCCTTTTGTAGGATTGTTGACCGAGACCGACCTAGGTTCTCGAGCTTGGATCTGGATCAAAGGTAGATTGGTTAGAGGATCAGACCCACACAGTCAGTTAGAGTAGATATCAGATCATAGAGATATGGACCCCTAGTACGCTACTGTTGACCAGTTGACTGAGATTATAGATACCATGGCATCACTTCGAGATGCTATATTGGGATTAGGTTAAAGGATAGATGGGCACCAGGCCCAGCCATTGCCAGTTCCGGGGAGCACCCTGCTTGACTCTACTGCACCTCCACCTCCACCACCACCATCTGGGCCTACTGTACAATAGGACTATACAGTTCCACCTCCGCCACCACCCCCAATTCAGTCAGCCTCGCGGGCTGGGGCATTTGTCTTACATGGTCATATTAAGACTACACCACATTATGTTGTGCCACCTGCATAGATTGTTGATGACACTCAAGCCTGTATCAATAGGATTGAGCAGAGGATCAGGTCTCTACATGTTTCTGATAGAGTCATGGGTTGGGACGGATATGATGACTTGCCAGTGGCAGCTTTGCCAGTTGAGTTTCGCATGCCGGATATTGAGAGGTACACGAGGATAGGATGCCCCTGTATTCATTTACAGTTGTATTGCGCTGTTATGCGCGGACATAGATTGGACGAGGCACAAATGATCATGCTCTTCCCTTTGTCTCTAAGTGGTGCTGCTCAGCGTTGGTTTGCCTCATTGGACCATTCGAGGCGTAGGACATGGGCTGATTTGGCACAGGAGTTTCTTAGACAATATTCTTTTAATACTGTAGTGGATGTATCCCAGAGGGAGCTAGAGGCCCTCAGGCAGAGGCCAGATGAGTCAGTTACTTAATTCGTCTCCCATTGGATGGAGAAGATAGCACATATTATAGATAGACCCTCCGAGCATGATTAGATCAGCATGATTATACACAGTCTTCAGCCCCGCTTTGCCAGACATCTCATGGGATTTCCACAGACAGACTTTGGATCATTGGTTCAGGCCCTCTATGGCATTGAGGAGGGCATAGCTAGAGGATTATGGGCAGACTTTTCCCCTTCAGACTCAAAGGGGAAGAAGCCGGGGTCAGGATCCAGGCCTTCAGATGTTGGTACCATTGGCACGACAGGGCACAGGTCCCCTCGTTGCCCTCCTTCTCAGTGACAGTTCTTAGACACTCCTTATCAGATGATATAGTAGGAATTAGTACAGACCAGCTGCTCTCTATAGGCCGGTAGGGCCTACTTATCTACATCTAGCACCGTAGCCGGTATATGCTACATAGGCTCCTCAGAGGCCACCTTTACAGTTCCATCAGTAGTATAGAGCACCGCCTCCACCGAGGCCGGCTAGGCAGTTTACACAGTTAGGGATGCCTTTGAGTTGAGCATTTAAGAGATTGGTTGAGGGGGGTTTGATTGCTCCACTACTACCCAGACCACCACCACATCCTACCCCACCAGGATTCAAGATAGATCTTCACTGTGCCTACTATCAGAGAGTTGGTCATGATACAGACAATTGTGCGATGCTGAGACACGCCATTTAGGACTTGATTGATCAGGGTTGGATTGATTTAGGACACCCTGCAATGACTACAAACCCACTACCTACTCATGGCACTAGAGTTGTACCTCCATCCCCGGGGGGCGTAGATTTGATTAAGTTTTCAGGAGTTGTACCTCCTCAACCTATTAGTCTGTACGAGGACTCAGATTTTAGTGGATATATCCATGGACAGCAGGTTCCTAGGCCATTTAGATTGATCCCAAATGAGATTCCCCGACAGATAGTAGTATCACTGGTATACTTACAGAATGTTCCGCCCATGACACCCTTCATTATGTTTCCGAAAAAGTATGGGCCCATTCATAGAGATATTCGAATTGTTACACAAAGTGGGAGAGTAGCTCAGCCTCCACCCGTTGATAGGGCTTTTGCTGGGATTGATGCTAGAGAGGATGTTCAGAGAGAGGATGATGAGATATTATGCCAGCTGCGCACCACACAGGTTCGCGTATCCATTTGGAGCCTCTTAGCCTCATCCAGCACATAGAGATGCCTTGATCAGAGCTCTTAGTCCAATCACAGTTGACACTACTACTATCCCTAAGGGACTGATTCACTTTCTGACGACTGATAGAGCTACATGCATTGTATTTTCAGATGATGATTTACCACCTGAGGGGTCAGATCATGTTCAACCCTTATTCATTGATGTTGCTTGTTCAAGTTGCCAGGTGTCGTCTGTCTTGCTGGACAACGGCTCCGCCTTGAACGTATGTCCATTGGTTACTGCCATTGCTTTGCGATTTTCACCATCCAATTTTAGGCCATCTACGCAGACCGTCAGAGCATACGACGGGACTCAGAGGACAGTTATGGGTACTCTCACTACACATGTCATGATAGGGTCGGTCAGATATTCTATACTTTTTCAGGTTTTGAGGATCCAAACATCCTTTAACCTGCTTCTCGGCCGCCCCTGGATTCATGAGGTGGGTGTTATACCATTTTTCCTTCATCAAAAGGTGAAGTTCATACACGAGGGGCGCATTATCATGATACAGTCTGACAGAGACATTATTACCTCTTCCGAGCCAGTGTTACAGATCAGTCACAGTGAGGATGACTTGCACTTGACTGGATTTACTTTTGACGAGGTTCAAGTTATCAGTTTAGAGGATGACAACAGAGACATGGTACCTATGTATTTTGATCAGTACAACAACACTCTGGTACTCAGTATGATGATAGGCATGTCCTATATGCCTGACTTGACATACCATATGGATCAGGTTACACTCCTTCTGAGGAGGATGCATGACACATGGCGCGACTGCGCCGGGATAGGGTGAGAGCTCGCTTGTTCAGGGTTCTATTCGATTACCCCCTTCACCCATACACTTTTCAGTTGGCTGACTATTTTACCAGAGGATCAGAGTATGCACCCCGCATAGAGGGAGTTGACCGTGTTCCTGAGGCAGTTGAGATTTAGGGCATTCAGTAGGCCCTAGGATATATGTGTTTGAGTTCTGAGACCATCGAGCCACCCAAGGCCATGATAGTTGCATCCCCATCACCGGATCGAGCTAATGTGTTTTCCATGTGCTTTCTTGAGGAGATCCTTGATTATGACTTGCCTATGGATTTGGGATATGGTTTTGATGGTGTGATTCTGCCTGATACTTATATAGACGAGATGGACATGATCGGCACTGGCCGTATCCTTGACACAGCCCCATGTGGGCCCCATTATGCTTTTGACATGTTTGGAGTTTCTATGATTGGTTCTGATGATGTGACACTTTTGACGTTTGCACTGACATGATGGACATGATCGACACTAGCCGCATTTTGGATGCTTCCCCACCTGGGCCCTAATCCGCTTTTGATGTGTTTGGGATTTCTATGCTTGAGTTTGATGGTGATGGACTTGTTGTTACTGATATTACTCATGATACTATTTCTATTGAGGAAGCGTCTGACTCTGTGGACCCACCTCTTTCTTTTGACACTATGTCCGGGTTTGTCACCTGTTTTGATGACATTTTTTATGGTAATAACGACATGAGTATTTTCGAGTATTTTCCTATGTCACAATATTTTCCTTTGATTGCACCACTAGCACCCACAACACATGTATGCGATGTTGATGATGTGGGAGACACAAATGGCCCACTGAGTGGTAAGTCAGAGTGTGATTCAGATTCAGATAAGGAGGACAGGAAAGTTACACCCATTTCTGGTAGCACTGAGTTGATAGATTTTGGGGCACCTAACCAGCCCAGGGAGCTTAGGATTGGCTCTTCCCTATCTCTTGATGAGAGGAGTAGATTGATTGACCTACTCAAGTCATACTTGGATGTATTTGCATGGTCGTATGAGGACATCCCAGGCCTTGACCTCACTATAGTTCAACATCACCTGCCCATTTTGCCACATGCTAGGCCAGTTAAGTATAAATTGAGGAGACTACACCCTCGATGGAGTTTGCAGGTGAAAGAGGAGATTCAGAAGCAACTCAGTGTTGGCTTCTTATCAGTGGTTAAGTATCCTGAGTGGCTAGCTAATGTCGTCCATGTTCCTAAAAAGGACAGCAAGGTTAGAGTTTGTGTTGACTTCCGAGATCTGAACAAGGCCAGTCCTAAGGATGATTTTCCCCTCCTACACATCGATATGCTAGTTGACAGCACTACAGGGCATTCAATGTTGTCCTTCATGGATGGATTTTCTGGGTATAATAAGATTCTGATGGCTCCAGAGGATATGGAGAAGACTTCTTTCATCACTGAGTGGGGTACTTACTACTACCGGGTTATGCCATTTAGGTTGAAGAATACAAAAGCCACTTATTAGAGAGCTGCTACTACTTTATTCCACAACATGATGCACAGAGACGTCGAGGTATATGTAGATGACATGATAGTGAAGTCCCGAGAAATGGTAGATCACTTAGCAGCACTACAAAGATTCTTTGAGAGGATCCGACAATTCAGGCTGAGATTAAATCCTAAGAAGTGTACCTTTGGGGTGACTTCTAAGAAATTGCTAGGACACATCGTCAGTGAGCATGGTATAGAGGTTGATCCCAAAAAAATCAGAGCCATACTTGACATGCCTGCTCCGAGGACTGAGAGAGAGATTAGAGGCTTTCTTGGCAAACTACAGTATATCAGCCGTTTCATTGCTAGATTGACAGACATATCCGAGCCTACCTTCCGTCTTCTGAGGAAGAATTAACCTACAGTTTGGAATGATGATTGCCAGCGCGCTTTCGAGAAGATTAAGGAATGTCTCCTTTCTCCTCCAATTTAAGTGCCTCCCACACCGAGGCGGCCTCTGCTTCTGTACTTGTCCGTTTCAGACATGGCTTTGGGATGCATGTTAGTTCAGCTCGATGATTCAAGGAAGAAGCGAAGCCATTTATTATTTAAGTAAGAGGATTGTAGACCCTCAATTTTGTCCATTTAGCACATGTTTTAAAGTCCATTACCAATACTTTACAGTAATCTCTTGGTAGCCCATAGCTACTCACACTACTTACCTTTCTTGAGCCACCTCGGAGACTTTAGTTGAGGGGTTTGCCCGGCTCCACATTATGACCTTGGCTGCCCTTCAAGTTTAGATTATGCTTCACTTAAGTGCACTTCAGGTTAGACTTAGTTAGGCCCACCTAGTCTCACCCTAGGCCCACTTAGGTACACCTAGCCCACTTAGGTCCACATTAACCCACTTAGGTCCACCTTGACCCACTTAGATTCACCTAAGCTCACTTAGGTCCACTTTTACCCACTTAGACTCACCTAAGCTCATTTAGGCACATCTAGGCCCACTTTGGTTTGCTAGGTCCACTTAGGCATCCTGGCCCACCTATGTTACCTTTTAGATAACTCCTATATGACTTGCATAGTTCGCATGATTTGTATTTCTTAACACTTGCATGAGCTTGATTTCTTATTCATTTATCCATTTATTTATTTAGTTATTTATTTATTATATTTGTTTAGCTATTTGTCTATTGTTATCTATTTATTTGTTTTTACAAGATTGCATGTGATCAATTATCTTATCTCTTTTTATGATTACTATTATTATTACTATTAAATGTTTTTACTAATATGTACGTTAATAATTTTTTTTAGTAAGTTATTTTGTTTTTTTATTTTATTTTATTTGGTTATTTTCTTAAAGTGCTTTTAATATTTTTTTTTTGGTAAGTTAAGTTTTTAATATATATATATATTTGTTTATACCAATTTGATAAGTTATTATTATTGTTATTACCTTTAAAAAGGTTTGTTAATATTTTTTTATTTTTTTTATTTTTGAATTATGATGTATACAAAATAGAAAAGCACTTTCCATAAAAGTTAAAATACCACTTTGCAATTAAAACACCACTTTCCATATATCCACGTACAAATCCCAAAAGGAAATAAAATATTCCATGAAAATGATAGATTGCCATATAAATGGGACAAAAAGGAATAGACGGTGGGACTTTTTTTTGGGCAAGGAGACTTTTTCTTTGAGGGGAGATCAACACACGCAAGAGTTTTTTGGGAGGAGCGATAGAGGACTTGAAAGACTAATTGGGCTGCCATTTCAACACATCAAGAGAGTATTTTTTTGATACAATATAGGTTAGTTTTCGATTTTTGATACAGTATTTCTTTTTTTAGTTCGGGTTTTAGTTGATTGGTTTAATTGATTGTTTGTGATAAATTCTTTTAAATCTCGATTTCAAACAATCTTTTATTTTTCTTAGATTAAATGTCTCTCTTTTATGATTGCAATTCATTAGTTCTATGATAGTTTATTTTAATCTACATGAAATTTTAAATAAAGTTTATATTTTTAGTTTAATCTTAGTTTATTTCTAATTTGAATGAGTTATTGATCTTAAATCTATTAGTTTAATTGGAATTGTAAGGTAAAGTTTATATTTTTAGTTTAATTTTAGTTTAT
>JAJJMF010027908.1:0-11977 GCA_022058775.1 Vitis hybrid cultivar | reverse complement strand
GGAATTTTATAAGAGGTTTTTGGAGGGTTTCTTTTTGTGAGTGGTCTGAGGGAGTGGAGTGAAGAGGTCCTCAGACTTTTGGGGGTCTCGCGTACGTTTGGAGAAGCTTTGCAAGCTAAAGGAGCACCTCTCAAAGGCTGGTTCTTCAGGTACGTTTTTGGTTTCTCACAGAACACTTGCTTGCATTCGGTTCCTCTTTCTGATCGTTCCAGAATGCTTAATGCTTTATTGATTGGTGTGCACAAAAAGGGCCACAAATTTTTATGTTCAAAATTGGTTCTTTGTGTGCTTTCCATGATCTTCATTCAGTTAATGTCATTGATCCCGTTTGATTTTGTTCATGTTAAAAATCTATTTTGAATCATTCTCCCGTTTTATAAATGCGTTGCCTTGTTTTGACCGGTTCTCCCTTATTTGGGCTCGGAATTGAGTGCCATTGCTTTTTTTGGATTCCTTATTCTTTAGGGAATCTACTGTTAAAATTTCAGAATTTTTCTCAACCAATTGAATCAGTTGGGAATCGGTTCAACAAGTCATGCATGTCCAGCACTGTTTTATAAACGCGTTGCCTTGTTTTGACCGGTTCTCCCTCATTCGGACTCGGAATTGAGTGTCGTTGCTCTTTTTGGATTATTTATTCTTTGGGGAATCTACTATTAAAAGGTTAGAATTTTTATCAACCGGTTGAACTAGTTGGGAACTGGTTCAACAAGTCCTATATGTCTAGTCCTGTTTTATAAACATGTTGCCTTGTTTTGATTGGTTCTCCCTCATCCGGGCTCGAAATTAAGCACCATTTCTTTTTTTTTTTTGGATTATATATTCTTTAGGGAATCTACTATTAAAATTTCAGAATTTTTCTCAACTGGTTGTACCGATTGGGAACCGGTTCAACAGGTCCTGCATGTCTAGCCCTATTTTATAAATGCGTTGCCTTTTTTTGACCGGTTCTCCCTCATCTAGGCTCGGAATTGAGTGTCATTGCTCTTTTTGAATTCTTTATTATTTGGGGAATCTACTATTAAAATTTCAGAATTTTTCTCAACCGATTGAACCAGTCAGAAACCGGTCCAACAGTCCTTGCATGATCAGCCTCATTTTAGTATGTTTTGACCCCTATTTTTGTTATGGCTTGAGCCCTTAGGCTCCGAGGCACTTGTGGGCCTCCTTTAGAGTTTTAAATGGGCTTTGAACTGAATTAGAATAGACCCACTTCAGAGCTAGAGGCATTAAGGGTCAGGTAAGTTTGGTTTGATTTGATGTTGGAGATTGGTGAATTGTTGTTTGAGGGAATGTGTAAGGAAATAAATAATTGGGTGCCATCATTTCCATTCACTTCCTCTTTAAGCGTGAAATTTGATGCTTGCTCATGAATGCATACTACATGCTTATGTTTTTTGCCTCATCTTTTTCTTGCAGTGCATGGCTGGGGACCTCAAGTATGCACTCTGATTTTTTACTTGTTGAGTGTATGTGCATGCTAAATACTAGACGGGTCTATGTGATTCATGTCATTTGTTTAGCCTAAGGTTTGTTTGATCTTTGACCCATATGCTCCCATATACCCAGTTCATCAGTAGAGACAGAGTTCCAGGTCTAGAGGGGTGCTACCTCGCGTGAGGTACCTTCCCAATAGGTAACCTGATCCCCGAATCCAGAATCTAGTTTTCGCAGACCGTTTTTTCCTTATTGGAGTCATGCTGGGTTTTTTTTTCTTACTTAAATTTTCCCCATTTAAAAATAAAAATAAAAAGTAAGTGGTGACTCCAAACAAAACTGTTCCTCACTGGGACAAATTTTTCAAAACTCGAAAATCAGGTTTCCCTTTTACTTTTTTTTTAAAAATAACGAGTCGCGCCGATCAGTGGATCGGGTGAGGGTCCACAGTTTCCATCCGGATAGTTAAAGGATCATCTAGGTTGAGATTGACAAGTTGCTTGTAGTTGGATTTATCAGGGGAGTCAAATATCTGAATGGGTTGGAAAATGTGGTGGTCGTTCCAAAGAAGGGTGGGAAATGGCTAGTTTGTGTCAATTGCACCAACTTGAATGATGTTTGTCTAAAGGATAGTTTTTCTTTGCCTCGGATATATTAAATAGTTGACGCCACCACTGGGCATGGAATGCTCTCCTTCATAGACTCTTTCTCTAGATATCATCAAATCCCCATGTTCCAATTGGATGAAGAAAAGGTAGCCTTCGTGACACCACACGAGCTGTATGCTACAAAGTCATGTTGTTCGGGCTCAAGAATGATGACGCTACTTATCAGAGATTAATGACAAAGATCTTCAAACCCTTGATCGGCCGAACTGTGGAAGTCTACATCGACGACATTATCGTGAAAAGCAAATGCCGAGACAAGCACATACATCACCTGGAAGAAACATTCCACCTAATGCAGACGTACAACATGAAGCTTAATCCAGCTAAGTGCACTTTTGGTGTCAGTACGGGAAAGTTTCTAGGATTTATGGTGACCCAAAAAGGAATTAAAGTTAATCTGGATCAGATAGGAGTCGTCCTTGAAATTCATGCCCCAAGTAGAAAAAAAGAATTATAGCACCTCACGGGTTGTCTTGTTGCATTAGGGCGTTTCATAGCCCATTTCACAAACAAACTGAGGCCTTTCTTCCTCATGCTCAGAGGGATAAGCATGATCAGATGGACGGATGAATGCGGGCAAGCATTTGAGGAAGTCAAACGCTACCTCACTAAGCCACCCATTCTGAGCAGCCCTTAATCTGGTGAACAACTCTACATGTATCTGGTTGTATCTGACTGTGCGGTCAATGTTGTTCTGTTCCGACATATATGAGACAAAGAGCAAAGACTTGTCTACTACCTAAGCAAAGTAATGGTAGACACAAAGACTCGGTACTCCAGAATGGAGCAGACGACCCTAGCCCTAAAAAGCGCCGCTCAGAAACTCCGCCTGTACTTTTAGACTCACCAAGGGATTGTACTCACAAATCATTCATTCCGAAGCATCCTACACAAACCCGATCTATCCAGACAAATGTTGAAATGAGCCATCAATTTGAGTGAGTACAAAATCAAATACCAGCTAAGATTAGCATTGAAGGGACAAGTCATGGCTGACTTTATGGCCGAACTCTCCCAAAACCCATCACATCCAGTTGAGTCCCCTGGAGAGGGATGGTGGACACTTCATGTGGACAAAGCGTCCAAAGCTTCCAGTTTGAGAGTAGGTCTGATCCTACAATCACCAACTAGAGAACTGTTAAAGCAGGCTATCTAGCTTAGTTTTTCTACCTCTAACAATGAAGTAGAATATGAGGCTGTCTTGGCTAGGCTAGACCTTGTCCTTGCTTTGGCTATAACCAAGTTGGAAATATGCAACGATTGTCAACTAATTGTCAGGAAAATTCAGAAAAAGTATGAAGCAAAGGATGAACGCATGGCTCACTATCTCACCATGGTAGGAGACAGCTTGAAAAAGTTAGACGAATGGATGATTAGATGAGTACCCCGAAAAAAGAATTTGAAGGCTGACGCAATGGCCGGAATAGCTGCCACTCTCCCTATAAGGGAGGTAGTAATGCTGCCCATCTACCTCCAAGTCTCACCCTCGATCACACCTGAGCAAGTATTTAATACTGTTGAGGCGAACCTTAGCTGGATGCATGACATTGTGAAATACCTTCGGATGGAAGAACTACTAGAGGATGAGAAGCATGCACACAAAGTCCGCATACAAGTTGCCTGCTTCACCCTAATCTTTGACCATCTTTACATATGATCATTTGGAGGAGCATACCTAAGATGCTTAAGCGATCCAAAAGCCAAGTATGTCCTATCTGAACTCTATGAAGGCGTATGTGGCAATCATCCAAATGGACAGACCCTAGCACATCGCACACACACGCAATGATACTATTGGCCCACCATGAAGCAGGATGCTGAAAATTATATTAAGATGTGTGACCGGTGTTAGAAGTATGCTCCCATTCCTTGTGTGCCTTCTAAAGTTCTCAATCTAGTCACAAGCCCTTAGCCATTCGCACAATGGGGGAGGACATAGTTGGCCCCTTACTCATTGCAACAACATAAAAGAAGTTTTTGCTCATAGCAACTGACTATTTCAGTAAATGGGTAAAGGTATAAGCTTATGATAGCATCAAGGACAAGGACGTCTTTAAGTTCGTCTGGAAAAACATTGTATGTCGCTTCGAGGTCTCATAAGCGATTGTAGCAGATAATGAGCCGCAATTTGACAGTAGTGCTATCAGAACATTCTAATCGAAGTTAAATATTGAGAACTTATATTCCACACCCTACTATCCTCAAAGCAATGGGCAAGTAGAGGCAACGAATAAGACCCTGTTGACTACACTAAAAGAAAGGTTGGAATGAGCCAAAGGAAAATGGGTAGACGAACTACCCGGAATTTTGTGGGCGTACCAAGCAACATCTAGATGGCCAATAGGAGCTACCCCTTTCACCCTTGCCTATCGAATGGAAGATGTTATTCCAACTAAGATAGGCATGCCTACCGCCAAAAGGGTCGTGCAAGGTCAAAGAGATGACAATGAAGAACTTGAGAGGTAGTTGGATTGGGAAGATGAGGTAAGAGGGAATGTGGCTATCCGGATGGCCTCCTATCACTAGAGAACTATTGCTCATTACAAAAAAAAGGCCCGACAATGTGTTTTTTGGACTGGAACCCTAGTCCTCAAAAAAGCCTTAGAGAACACGGCTGAAGCAAGAGCCGGGAAGTTTCAAGTTAATTGGGAATGACCCTATGTTGTGACTAAGGTTGGGGACTTAGGGGCATATCATCTCCAAAACTGGATGACGTACCCCTACTCCGCTCTTGGAATGTATCCAACTTAAAGTGGTACTATCAATAAAACTTGCTTATAAAAGTAAAGTAAATGTGGAAAGTAGATAAGAAAGACAAATATATTTATATTGAGAGCGTAAATGATCATTGTCTTTACAAATTTTCATGTGGGCCATCTTCGCCCAAAAAAAATGAAAAAGAAAAATACATAGAAATAAAATCAAGCACGCCTATAGGAATGACCGGTTGCAGAAGCACCTCTTTCACCCCGGGCAAGGCCACCTACAACTTTGTCCTCATCGTCCGAAGAATAGCTGGGAGTGTCTTGGGTGATGCCATGTTTCTTCATACAACATCAGTATCCATAGAAGAACATGTCGTTTACCTGCTTCTGGTACTCCATCTCCAACTCTTCCTTCTGAATGGTGAACCTCACCCGGAGTTCTTACAGCTCCTGTCTCAACCGCTCAGCCTCCTTCTCGACCTTATTCTTACCGGCCTCCATGATTACTACCAAAAAGTGCTATTTTGTAGACCTAATTATAATGGTTTTAAGCACCTTTGTGTAGTAATCATATTCATTTAACCCAATTAATTCATTAAGGTCCTTAGTAATTGGTTTTAACCATTTTGTGGCAAGTTTACATGTTTTTATCAGCTTATGAATCAATTCAAGCATGCCAAATGATGGAGGAGCTAATTGGACAAGTTAAAGCAAGGATTTTGGAAGTTTACAGGCTTGAATTTCAAGTGGAAGCACGAGCACAAGCAAAGAGAAGCGAAGAGGAAAACAGAGGACAATAGCTGCAGTCTTCTTTCGCACTTTTGGGGCACTTCCCGAAGTCAATTTTCTACATACTATATACCATTTCAAAACTCAGGAAGTCAAGAATCCAACACTTCAAACCGTGTACAATTTGGAGCTGAAATGAGGAAGATATGGCCTTCGGAAGACAACTGCATCAAACCTTGCGGGAATTTCGCAAGGTGAATTTCTCCTTGCGAAATTTCGCAAGGGGATTTTCCTCACGATGCGAAATTTTGCCATTTCGCAACATTGCGAAATTTTCGCAAGGAGAAATTCACCTTGCGAAAATGCCAAATCTCCTCTGTTTCTCCACGCACGCACCACCGACTTCTCAGATATTTTTAGCTTGATATTTTCTCATGTAAATTCCTTTTGTAACCTTGTATTCAGCCATCATAAGGCTTTATCTTGTAATTTTGCTATATATAGAGGTGCACAACACCTCCAAAACGAGATGGGAATAGGGACGGATGGGGTGATCGATCCTCTGTAGATTAAATTAGAAATATATAAAGCTCTTTTTTTTCTCTCTTCTCCTCTTCTTCCCCATTTCTATTTTCTTAGTAGCCAAACAGCCTCTGAGGACTTTTCCTCAGAGGATGATTGGCTAAAACCATTAAGTTTCTCAAAGTATGGATGTTATGTGATGGCTTGGATGCAATCCCATGGAAATTTCTCGCACCCGGAAGGTAAGGTAGTCGTTTTTCATTAATGGTTCATTAATGCAAAGTTTGGTTTTTATTTCCTTTGGACAACTTCCAACGGCCAATACTTGATAAGCTTTTGGATTTCTATCCTTTAGTTATCTCCTACGAGCTATTGGAAGGTGAGGTTTTCAATTCCAAGTTTTGCATTAATCCATTAAAACCAATTTCAATGGCCATTGAAAGGTGAGTTTATCACCTGGAATGACTTTGAGTTGCCAATATTTGGTAAGCTTTTGGCTTTAGACCATTAGTTATCTCTTACGAGCCATTCAAAGGAAGTCTAAGTGAATAACCATTGATGAAATTCACTACCATCTGTTTTGCCATTTTAAAGGATTAAAACTTGATTTGCTAAATCCATACCGGTTCGGGAAGCAAGCATCACCATAGTTGCAACCCCAACGCGAGGAGCCTATCCTGAGATTTCCAATTTGCATAAGAGCCAGAGCATAGCTATCCTATCTTTGAGAAACTTGTTTTTACACCCTTTCATTATAGTCTTTAATGTTAGCTTAAATTAGTTTAAATCTTTCTAAAACATTTTCATCTTCTTTTAAAGCTAACATCCATAAGAAAATCACCTATTTTCCTAATTTGAATATCACTTTGTGTTTGCGAAAACCCTTCTCAGTGAACGATCCTAGAACCACTATGCTATAGTAGCTTGGCTACTTTAGTAATAGTATTTAAGGTATAAATTTTGTTGATACGCCTTTAAAGCTAAGCTACCATGAGTCGCATCACTCCACCACCTCCCTATTCTCTATGAGACATCAAGCCTCAACTTCGGCTGCTTCCTTCCCCTCTTCTGCTTTCCTCAACTGCCCGACCCCTTCTTTGGTAATTTTCTAAGCAGTAGTAAGCTCACCTTCTACTACATTCAACTTGGCCCGAAGTTCTTCACTGTCGTCCATGTTGTGGGCAATATATGCCCTCATGGTTTCGACAGCCTCTGACCATTTAAAGAGTTGAGTATGCTGTTGCATCAGATTTCGGACATCGGCTAACACCTGAAAAGGCAACAGGGAAGTTGTTAAGGAGTCAACAGATTAAGGCAACATGAGTTTAAAAGGAAAAGGGCTTACCATTTTCGCTATCTTGAAAGCTGTGTAATCTTGCATGGGAAAGATGCGAGAGATAACAGTGTTCGGGGTGCCGAATGGAAGTCGGGTTGTGAATGATAAGTTGGGGTCGCTCTCTAAGTCCAGCGAGACCCGTCGGGTGGCCAGAAATAGTACCCCCATGTTGTGCACAAGAGCCTTTCTCTCGATAAAGGAAGGAATCTGCTTCATCGGTTCAGCTATCTCCTCCTGATTGGGGACACAAGGCTCTTGGGGACAAAGAGGAATGGAAACCATGCACTTAACGAAGTCATCACTGAGTTATGCCGAACTAAAAGAGGGTCTCCCTAGCTTTGGGTGAGCGGCTCCTTTAATTGAGAGAAGCCTCTCGACCGGCATGGGATTGGTGCCTGCAGCAACAGTCGAAGGCTCTGGCACCAGTGCAATGGCAAGACAAGCTCTAAGTAGAGAGGCTCAGAGTAGGGCCTCTTGGAGGGAAGATGGATGATTGTTATGGATTCGGACAAGCGCTTGCACTGCCTCTCCTTGAATTCGATCCTCAAGTTTATGGGCATGTCCTCATCTTCTTTCTCTTCGCAGTCAATAGGGGGCACCACCAACTCAACCCCGATTTTCGGCTTGGTTTTGGCGGATGACAGGTCAACCCCTGTGTTCAAATCAGTGCTGGTAATAGAAGAATATGAAGATGGAGAGGAAGTTGAAGCAGAAAGAAAAGGAGATGTGGATGATGGAGTCGGTGCCCCTTAAACAGGTTGAATGATAGGTCCCTTCTTCTTGGCAAGAGGACGAACGGTGGAGCTGGAAGCCGGGTGGTTTGTTGTAGGAGCTTGCTTGAGCGTCCCATCCTAACACTTTTTCTCCCTTTGCTTTAAGCAAGCCTAGGTGCTTTTGAATCCACCACCCGAGCCACTTCATAAAAGGATAGGTCCTTCAACACGTGGTGCTCGTCGGGCACTAGGGTCCGGGGAGCCAAGCGGGGGAGTATGGAGAGGATGAACAACCTGACCTCCTTGACCACCACCTGTAGGTTCTTGTCCGTCAAAAGAACCTAGTGGTCCCGCTCAGATGCAGATATTGCAAAGAGCTTATTGAGCTGGGCAAAAGAAGCCTTCTCCACCCACTCCACAAGCTAACCCCTCTTGTTCTTGCCTGCACCACATAAACAAAAATATCAACAGTAGGTTCACAACTAACAACTACAAGGGATGGACAAAGGTTACAAGAACATATCCTACTCGGGATCTCTAAGGGGCATCATGGAATGAATTCTCTGTCTGGTCCCTATGGACCACTCTAGGGTCTTGAAACAAGGATGTGTCCTTTCACCCTGCCCTTGTTCGAATATGGGAGCACAGTCACTAGTTGGAGAGAGGGGATATGAGCAGACAGGCTGAACCTTTCGTTCCAGCTCATCTTGACTGTGCAGATAAAAATGACCTCCAGCAAAGAGAGGTCCAAATGGTAGAGCATGTCTAGGACGCTGCACCCCATCAGCACCTGAACAACATTCGAGTGAAGAAAGGCTAGAGGGATCTTAGTGAAATGGAGGAACTGTTTGAAAAGAGAGGGCATAGGGAAACAAAGCCTAACATTAAATATTTCTTGCTAAAATAGGTGGCATTATGGTACTGCTTTTCATAAGTCAGGGCCTCGCCGTCTTCCAAAAGGATGGAAACGTTGTTTGAAATATGAAAGCGAGCTTGGAACTTCTGTTATGATAGAAGATTCACTAGGCACTCCAGTCGAGAGCGCCTGACTCCTGTACCATTTTGACCACCTTTCTAGGCCTTACTACCTATACTAGTGGAAGCGATACCTCCTCTTTCTAACATACTGAGAAGCTTTAGTCCGCGTGGGAACCTGCATGGGATAACGCAGATTATTAAGAGACAGTCACCCGAACCATCGGTTGTTAGGCGGTGCCTCAACTGTACAACAAGAAACCTAAGCGGATCTAAAGCCCAAGCTTGAGCAAACTGCCTAACAAAACTTGCAGAGCAAGCCTTAACCCCAAAGAAGGTCTTCCCCGTCGTGCCACCACAACGATTACAAGACGAAATGCCTAAAGGGACCACTTAGGGCACCAATAATAAAGAAACAAAAATGGGGAATATGAGAAGCCCCGAATCTACCAGACGCTACAAGTCATCTTCTTCAAAAACAATCATCTCCTCCAAAGGTAGTCATCTTCTCCAAAAACCACAAAAACCCTAAAGTCTAGACGTCGCATAATCCATTTTGCATCTAAAACTTAACAACCCCCATTGCAACCTCAAAAACGAATAGTTAGCGGAAGAGGTGAAAAGTGAAAGAATGGAAGCTTACCAAGGTCAAAGGAGAACGTCCATTAGCAAAGGAGAATCCACCTAAAATAGGCCTGAAAATGGTAGCAAAACGATGGAGAACAAACGACGACTGGCATTGCAACAACGACCGACATTGTAACGACAAGGATGCAGAGACTGAGAAAAGAAAGCTCCAAAATGGGAATACTCAAAAAGTAACCCAATGGGTATGGGGGGCCCTTATTTATAGGGGACCAAAACCCTAGGGATCCCAAAAGACAAGCCACCTGGAAACGCACCCCAAAGTAGCGCGCCGCCTAAAAGGTGGCCTTGGTGAATGTGACCCATTTTTAATTCCCTAAGTGACACATGTCCCAAAAGCGACTGGATGACTTGAAGAGACACGCAACCCGTTCCACCTCTGCCTAAACATAGGTAGACGGGTTAAGGGGGCATTGTGGGGGGCTCCCCTCCACGTGTCCCTTTTCCAACCCAAACACCTTGACCGTCTAGCATAGGCATGCAACCCATCTGAATCATTCCATCCGAACCACGACCAATTATGTCTGGCACTAGGCATAAGAAGGATCTTTTCCTCTATAGGGCCAAACGACAAAGGGAGGTTGGACCCCCCAAACAAATAGGATTCTCCAGTCAAAGCCTTCAAGACCCATTGGCATGCGTGATCATCCACGCCTGACATGTGAACGACTGATGAGACCTCTTCTAGCTCTCAAGTCCATGTCAATTAATTGCTGCACATAACCCCAGACCATCAACAAGCTGAAGGGATAGGCAGCTGCATAGTCTAAGATCATGGTGCATTAGTTGATGGCACTTGCCAGCCACCCAAAACTGTGATGATTGCCTAGTCACCTACAAGAAAATCATCATTACAAAGAAAGTCAAAGTGCTTAGTCAACACTACAGTGGCACTCTCTTCAGCACTATAAAAACCCTTCAAAAAGTACAAATGAGGTACGCACACATACGCCTATCCACTTTTTCCCACTAAATAGCTTGAGTTATTCTTGCCTGACTTAAGCTCAAAGGGGCGTGCCCGGACCACCCGTCTGGACATCCTTTTTGTGCAAGAAAATAGTCCATCTAGCTTTATTATTGCTTGGCAAACTCTCTAAGAGGCACAATGAAGGGAGGAAGGTTGTTTGACTTTCATATAGTTAGACGGACCTGATTCCAGTTGGCTTAGAACCAACAATATTATTTATTTTTGGATAACTATATATAACAAAGCATTGAAATTGTAATAAATTTATATGATGTAATCTTGCATATTTTTAATATTTTATTATTATTATTTATTTATTTGAAATAATATAAATAACAAATTACACTACATATTAATTACTCAAATCATATTTTTATATTATTCATAACAATAATATTATTGCAAAACATTTAAGTTTAAATAAATTTATATTATAGTATTTAATCTTCTATTTTTTCAATTATTTTATTATTATTTATACAAATTAATATAATGTAAATATTAATTGCTACAACAATATATATTGTATTATTTCATAATAATGCGACTATTATAT
The DNA here is from genome assembly GCA_022058775.1 of Vitis hybrid cultivar. Taxonomy (NCBI): domain Eukaryota; kingdom Viridiplantae; phylum Streptophyta; class Magnoliopsida; order Vitales; family Vitaceae; genus Vitis; species Vitis hybrid cultivar. Next base: position 724 of record JAJJMF010027908.1, on the reverse strand, counting down.
CAAAATTAAGAATATACTATTTAATAATAAAATAAGTCATCTAGGAATTTATTGGTGTTGTGTGACTCACATTTGATAAAATCACTCAATTCATTGGTATTGTGTGACTCATGTTTGATAAAATTGAATGGGTGGTTACTAATATGCATGTTTGCTAGGAGTTATGGCTTTTTCTCTTGCAGTTCAAGGGAACCATGTGAGAGGGAAAAATTTTGTACTAGAAGGGTGAGAATAGCTAAGGGAGAAAAAGAGTGCTAAGGGAAACAAGGTTAACTATTTTCTTCTTAGGGAGATCTCTATTATTATTGTATGGTGGGGTGTGTGCATAAAACCTCGATTCATATAAGAGTTTTGACGGCATAATTTTCAGTGATAGTGCACCATCCAAGTCCTTTTCCCTTTATGGATGTAGATCAAATTGATCAAACCATGTAAATAATTGTTTTTTTTTTACTGCACTGTTGATTGAATTCTTGTGTTAGTTTTTGCATATCACATCTTGATATTTGGTTATTTGTTTTTTTTTTCCAACAGTTTAAGTTTAATAGTTAGGAAATAATATAGTCATCAACTAAAAACCTTGGTTGGGAAGAAAAAAAAAGTTGTAACTTTTAGTGATGAAATTATTTTTATCGCTAAAAATTAGATTTAGTGATACAAAAATTTCATAGGCAAAAAATCTATCTTCATCACAAAAGTGTTTGCACCAAAAATAAATAAATAA